>VUQH01056819.1:0-24490 GCA_015106775.1 Etroplus canarensis | reverse complement strand
ACTACATATAAATACACAGTGAAATGATATAGCGTTCCCCCAGGACCTGGTGCCCCATACAAGGGTAGCGCCGGCCGGTCAGGGCCCACCTCCGGCCCAACACAACACCCCGCACACGATGTCCTCTTCCCCGGCCACCGGCATCAGGCGACGCCGAGGACTGAAGTCCCGGTCCACACAGCAAGCCAAGATCGGAGTTCGCAGAAACCATTAATCTGCAGCATCAGTCCCGCGACGATACTCCCCGCGGAAACCAAAAACTTTGGCTCCAGGACGCTGCCCGGCGGTTCATAAAAAAACAAACCCTTCAATCACTGATGAAAAATAATGACTAAAAATCACCAACTACAAAGTTGTTGTAAAAGTATGAATTTAAATTTGTAAAAATTACTATTAACTGTTTATCTACTTAGGGTCAGTGTATTAAAACAATATCTATACGTTGTTTGAATGGCATTAATGTGATTTTTTTTTTTTTTTTTAGCCAGAGGTGAAGAAGTCGGAAATGATAGATCCTTTTCTTTAATATACGACCCTCTTTTATCGAACCGAATCAACCAAAAATTTAAAAACCTCATTCACAGGTTTATACACCACTATATTAAATGATATTACAGTGAATACTACTTCTCACCAAACCAGCAGTGTGATTTTATTGGTTTGAAAGGAGACTGGAGGTCTGCATGAGTCCTCCCAGACCAAACACAAAGACTTCCTGAAAATATGGAGCTGGAAGTGAAGAAAGGGGGAAAAATATATAATATAAAAGCAAGCAATGATACTGCATAGCACACTGTTTTCAATACCATTTTTACTTGTGCACAAAATGTCCACATATTCAAACTATGCACACAAAATTGCTTTTCATGAGCTGAATTTAGTTTTTTAAAAATTGAATTAAATTAAATTGAGTTTTTCCCTCCGTCCCTATGTTCAGTGACAAGCTCAGTATGAAAAAATTTAGGCAAATATTAATTATTGTCAGTATGACAGGTTTCAGAATATTTTCATCCTCTTGATATCATGATTAAGTGATTTTATAACTGCAAGATACTGTGATTTGTTCAAGTTTCTGTGTGTATTTTTATCTAAGATGACTGAAGATTTAAAGAGACAGAAAATCATGTGACAAAGACCCACTGGGACACACTTTTTTGTTGTGACTAAATATGTGTATCATCCATGGATACTCACTTGCATTTGGAGTGTGTTTAACCAGTGGCAAAAGCTTTTACATGTGCATCTAATGTGTAGGCCCTAGAGTTAAATCAGTTGTTTATATCACTCTGTTAAATCACCAAACACAGAAGCAATGTGTTCAGAAGCCAAAGATGCACTTCCTGTGGTGAAATGACATAGATATTATCAAACCAAACCCAAAAACTGAAGTGATGTAATATGTATTACTGCCAACAAATCTTCCCAAAGCATTCATATAAAACACCAACAAGACTGAAATCAGCTTTCCCACTATAAAACATGCTCTGTTAGTATCTGCAAGCAGGGCTTCCAACAATCTTCAGCACCGATCAAGTATTAATGATTCTCACTGTTAAATTATTGATATCTCTGGCTCTCTTGTACTATTTTTGTCTGGGCCAGCCTCTCTTTTCTCTCTTCCTCTCTCCTGTTCATCTTTAACCCTGTCTCGTACTGTCAGCTCCCCTGACTCACACATAGTCTCACACACAATTCCTTATCTCTTTAACACCAGTTTGTTTCCCTTTTCAGTAACATTTTATAATAAAGTCCACCACTTATGGTGTAATTTTCCAACATTTACCAAGTAATTATTCTAGATATAGGGTATCACTTTCAGTACGTACTTTAAACACAGGTCCAGTACAAGGAAGTAACAACTGGCAGTTTTAAAGGAAAGTAGATCCAAGTCACACTGAAAATTATAAGTACAGTATCTCTGGGGTATTTTAGAGTATCTTAACCTCCCCTCCTTAAAGTGCAATTACACCATTGGTGGCATATTGGAGCAGCCGTTATAACTGTCACCTTGTAGCAATAAGGTTCCTGGTGCAAACCCCAGCTTGGGCCTTTCTGTGTGGAGTTTGCATGTTCTCCCTGTGGCTGTGTGGGTTTCTTCAGAATACCCTGGCTGTCACGTTTCAAAAACATGAATGTTAGGTAAACTGGTGATTAACCTAACATTACAGAATAAAGAGTATAGAATAAAGTATTGTATAGTTAAAAATGTGACTTTTAGTCTGAAGTGCTTTGACTGGTCAGTGAGACTAGAAAAGTGCTGTTTAGATGCAAAAACATTACACTGCAGTATTATCGGGGGCTTTTGCTGTATTTTAGAGCATTCTAACTGCCCCTTCTTGCATTGTAATAACACAGTCTTACCAGGGGTGTGGGCTATATTATGGAGTATCTTAATGTCTCCTTCTAATACTTTAATCACACACTATTTTGGCAGGTAGATGGTAATTTTCTTAGGGTTGTCCCCGCCGAATAAAAGTGCACACCAAACTTATCTCTTTAAAAACCATCTCCACCTGTAAACACAATAATTGAAGCATGTTATAGAATAATGTGTAATTACAATGTAAGAATGGGAGATTATTATTATTTACAACTCAAACCTCCAATAATTATGCTGTAAGAAAGGGAAACATTGATTTTTGTCCTTTTTTCTAATATCCCCCAAAGTACTTATTAACAAATACTTACAGATTTGTGTCTCTTTTCTTCAGTAATAATCCAAAGGCACTCACTATTTACAAATACTTAAAGTAAAATGCATTTCACCTTTCCTTTAAAATTCCCTTGTTCTGCTGTACCTACATATAAAGAATATTTTAGAACCAGTTAGTCATTAGGTACTGAAAATTACACCTTAAATTCAGAGTAATTATGGTAAACATTGACAAATTATACCACAAGTCAAGGCTTTTATAATCAATGGCCATCATGTCGTATATTATGTATTGTATCAGTTGCAGTGACTTTTCATGACTGACCCTGAGTTAAGGAAAATCCGTTGTAATCCTTACAAGCTACATGACCTTCTCCCCATTGCTCCTGTCACACCATGAGGAAAAGCGTGAGTTTGAATCTTTGCAGTGGAGCAATTTAACTTGATGTAAAACAAGCAAAAGTTATAAATCTTAATAGTATAGGGTAGCTGTATTGGCATTTCCTGGTGTACTACATGAATCTACTCAGTTCTATCTGTGGGTTAATCTCTTAATTCATACATCAAGGACCAATGTAGGGCAGTCCAACAGCTTGGACAGCTTGGAATAATTGATTGGATAAGAGAGTCAAATATCAGGTGTAGACAGACTGACAAAGCTTCACTGGTAAGAGCTTACTGAAATCAGTAACATAAAATTATAGAATATCTACTGTGCACTATAACAACCACTGTAACAATACAAAATAAGTACATTTTGGGCAATATCTAGCCAAAAATGAGCTTACATTGGACTTATTGTTGAACAAAATGTGCTTTGTGCCAAGCCAAATATGGGAAAGCAGAACCTTAACAAAGTTAGACATTTTTTCAAACAGTAATACACTGCTTAAATACCAGTGAAAATAGTTCTGTCCTCTGGGAAAAAAGTATTACAGAGTTCATTAGAACTCATGAGTTAGTGGAGTTTTTCTGGTTAAGGGTTTGAGGATAAGATTGGTCATAAACATGAGATTTCCAGGTGTCTTTGAAATTTAATGGTTGGATGACATGGCCCCGTTAATTGGTTTCACAGCAGTCCAATCATCCTGATCCTCAAAAAGAAGACGAATGACAGCATTCTCCCATGATCACTGACAAAACGCATGAGCACTAATTTACCATCATCAGTTCATAAACAGCTTGAGATGGACACAATAGTCCAGCAGACAATAGCTTTAATAATGAATAATACGAAGCCATCTGCCTATCTGCTTTTCATTCTGTGATGATGTGGCATGCAGAGAGCAGGACCGGTCAAAGAGGCCAGTGCAAAAAAACAGGCAGTGCCAAAGACAGCACGTGAGGGGATGTGCACTCTAGGGAAATGACCGAAAGACTGCTGTGCACTCTGCTGCAGGCTGAATGGCCTAATCCTGGCTGTCAGGGGGAAGGGACAAGATGACAAGCTATCAGGCTACTTATGAGGGGAGAGAGAGAAAGAGAGGTGGCCAAGGTGTATGGCCTGTAGGGATTTATGAGGCCCGACAGCTTGGACGAGGAGAGGCTATTTCTGGAGAGGATTTAAGTGTTTAGACACTGCATCAAATCCCGAGAGCAAGAAAGGGGAGTCCACCAATACCTTTCTTGCTTTCAGATCACTGTCCAGACTCCTGACTAACTTACACTATTTCTCAGGTGTGCCACTATTCTTTTCTTGTTTTTGTCAACTCAGTGTCAACAGAATTGGTTGTACTGGAGCTATATGTATGTGAAGAAGTTCAAAAGGTCACAGTAAAGTGAACCTTTATTTCATAAACATAAGATTTTATGTCTGCTGCTTTGATACCCTATGTCTAACATTTTCATGTTAAAATAACAGGTGTAGCTCACAGTAATAGTTAATGACAGTCTTCTTAAGGTTACTGTCCAACAATGACAGGTGTGAGATGACAGGCCTCTGAGGCCTGTTTTACACCAAACACACAGCTGCTCTTTAGAAGAAAAATTACAACATATTACCATTATCTTTTAATTCCTAAATAGGTCAGAAATGGAAATCCAATCCTTGATTGTTCTGACATAAAATTCCAGATAGACTCCCACAGAGACCTGTCACAGGGCTTCTGTAATGTGACAATGCAACAGCAGCAAGGCAGAAAAGCTGGAAGAAATGGATCCAATTATTGATCCGATGCTTCATCTTACACCGAGAGAACAGTTTGAGCCTAAAAATGAAACCTAATTCTATTTTTTGTTCTTCGGGAGCAGGGTATGAGCAGTGCTTATGAAAGAGACTTTGAAGATTAATTTTAGGTTTCAGAGAAATGCTTTTATCAGCTATCATAAGCACCATACAAAGTGATTCATTTTGTGCCTTTCTTATGTGACAGATTCAAAAGCAGACAGATGTTTCCAGGTTCCAGGTTCAGGCCTCTGATCATTTTCTTCTTATCTTCTTAAGTATTTATAGACTAACAGATCGTGTTCCAGCAGCAATAAAAATAACTTCCCTCCAGGTGCCCAAATTAACTACCAAAGACAAACTTTCTGTTTAACGTTAAAAGTCATCCAGCAGATGTCTTCTGCTTTGTTCACTATGGAAATGTTACATACCCGTATATCTTCCCGAGAGTCTTGGCTGCCACGGCCTTAAACCTGTCCGGCCGGACCTCCATCCTCACGTCCCCAGGACCGGACCCCTGAGCAGCCTTCTTCTCAGCTCCCCCACTTCTCGTCTCTTACATAAAAAAACACGACTTCATTTGGTCACCAGATTTCTTAACTCGCAGTTTCATGTGCAACGGGATTTGCAATCAGCCACACTGAGAGTCCAGAGATTTGACCGGGGCGACTTCAACTCCCTTTATATAAAATCAACCGAACATACATCTTCATCCGCACTTTTACCGAGTCCTTGGTGTCCAAACGAACTTCTTCACACTCTTCGATGTCCGTGTAGGTTCACAGAGAGCCGCAGAAAACTTTCGACGGGATTCATGGCCAAACGGTGCCGCTGGCCATGGTCCTGAAAACAGATTACTGCTGCCTGCGCGCTAATCTCTCCAAGTGTGTGTAGTGAGTGGAAGGCGGCATGGCACTTCCTTCCTCGTTTTTAAGCGCCGACTATTCAAGTGGTGACTATTCTTGGTCCTCACAAAGCTTGAATGGAGAGTTAGAGTAAACACTGTCCCACCGAAGCGTATTAGTAGAGTTTCCAAGCATTTGTAAGACAGGCACGCAAGCTCTTCTCAGGATGCCGTATTGATTGTGGCTTGGACCGCAGTATTTTTCATGCATTTCATTTTAAAAGGACTAAAAATAAACTGAACATGATAAAAGGCGTGATGTGTCTTCGTTGTGCCTTGATGTCTGCACCCCCTACCAACAGAGGCAGGGGCAGGGCTGCTATTATTAGTTACAGCAATCCAAGAACTGACATATGGGTGTGAAAGCTGCATATTGTCTTTACTTGTGACAGTTATTTGGGACTTATGGCTCCTTTATTTCTTTGCAGAGGAGGTTAACAAATGTGTTACTTTGGCGAATGTAGAAATGTCCCAAATGGCATAAAACAGGCTAAATAAAACTGCGTATTATAGATGCGCATCTATAAAGATCATGGAGTGTAAAATAAAATATTGCATTTCAGTCAGTATGTGTGTCAATTATTCCCATTAAATGATACTGAGACTTGTTCAGCAACATTCTTCTTTTTGTAATTTAATTCAAAAAGGTTCATATAGTCTATATTTATTATGAGTAAAGTGATATATTTTAAGCCTTTTTTGTCTCAACCGTGATGATTATGGCTTACAGTTAATCAAAATCAGAAATCCAGTATCTCTATTGGAACATTTCCTGAGATCAATGAAAAGAATTTACAATACATAAATGTCCAGCTTCTGAAAAGAATGTTAATTCGTACATTCAATATTTGGTTGGGGGTCCTTTACCACACACTGCTGCATCAGTGAAGGGTGACATGGAGGCAATCGGTCTGTAGCACTGCTGAGGTGTTAGTGAAGCTCAGGTTGCTTTGATAGTGACCTTCAGCTCCCCTTCATTTTTAACAATACCCCATAGGTCACGCTAGTTAACTGGCCAGTCAAGCACAGTAATAACATGGTCAGTAAACCATTTGGTAGTAGTTCTGCCACTGTGGGCAAGTTTTAAGTCCTGTTGGAAATGAAAAGCATTTCTGTAAGACCTGTCAGCAGATGGAAGCATGACATGCTCTCAAATCTCCTGATGGCTATGGTGACTTTGCACTTGATAAAACACTGTGGGCCAGCCACCACCAACACCACCACCACCACCACCAGCAGCAGATGACAGGATCCCAAATCACCATAGACTATGGAAACTTTAAACTTGGATTCTGTGCCTCTCCACTTTTCTTCTGGAGTCTAGGTCCTTGATTTCCAAATGAAATGCAAAATTTACTTTAATCTGAAAAGAGGATTTTGGACCACTGAGCAACAGTCCAGTTCTTTTTCTCCTTAGCCCAGGTAAACTGATGTTCTGATGTTGTCTCTGGTTCAGGAGTGGCTTGTTATTAGGAATGTGACAGTTGTAGCTCCTTTCCTGAAGAAAGCCGTGTTTAGTGGCTCTTGATGCACTGACACCAGCCTCTGTCCACTCCTTGTGGAACTCTTCTGAGTTCTTGAATCAACTGCTTTAAACAATCCTCATGTTGAGGTCATCCCTGTTGCTTGTGCACCTTTTCCTACCACATTTTTTCCTTCCAGTCAATTTTCCATTAATATGTTTGATAAGGCTCTCTGGAAACAGCCAGTCTTTTCAGCAATCATCTTTTGTGGCTTATCCTCCATGTAAAGGGTGTCAATGATCGTCATCTGGACAACTGTCAAGTCAGCAGTCTTTCCCACATTTGTGGTTGAACAAGATCGGGAGATCCATGATATTTATATTATCTGATGAGTAATTTACTCAAACTCAAACTGAAATATTCTAATATTATGAGACAATGGAGTTCTGATTTAATGAACTATAAGCCATTATCAAAATTAAAACAAAAAAGACTAGAAATATTTCACTTTTTATATATTGACTATAGAATATATTAAAGTTTACCTTTTGGAATTAAATTACAAAAAAGAACTTTTCTATGATACTGTAATTATTTCATATGCACCAGTATGTTCTTAATAATCAAAATTAAAGCCTTATAAATAAGAAATTAATTCATAGACATCCTCACTTTTACCAATAGAGAGTTTATTTTCCACTTAGAGGGTGGTTTGTCTTTGATAAGGTGCCGAACCAATCTAGTTTAACATAGCAAACAAACAAAAGGCACAAATGACTACAATTCATACAAGGATAACGCTTAGGGTAGATATGGTGGTCAGTGAGGACAAACAAATTCATGATTGACAACAAAAAAAGTGCTGTATATTACTGTATATCACTAAAAAGTGCCTTTTTTATTCAACATTTTCCTACTGTTTGAACATTTTTCAGTAAAGGTAAAAAGTGGTCTGATATATATATCAATATATATATATATACATACTGAAAAACAACATGGACATTCAGATAACTTCTCCCTTGCCATCATTCAAAATCCTCATACTGCCTGAACATTTATTGTCACATGTAGCTCTTCTCCAGGTCCTTAGCTGATATAGTTCTCAGAGAGCAAGAGGAGCGGAAGAGGGCAGGTAAGGGCATGGCAGAAGGAGGAGGGGACAGACTCGGAGGAACAGAAATAATGGATGGAGTGTCGGAGAGGGAGCCATAACCAGTTTTCTGCACATCCATTGCACTAGAGGCAACAGATGCATGAAAGAACACAGGGGGAGGCTCCATGGGGTCTGTGTCTGCAGACAGAATGTAAAAGAAACTTTTAGAGGTTTTCTGTAAATACAAAATCTATTTTAGATTTTAGCTCATAGGATTGTGTAAGGAATGAGTACAAGGCCCCAGAACAGCTGAAAATTAAAGACAATCATTTGTTTTTATTATTTATAAATTAGACTTTTGTATTTCTATACATCAAATCTTTGCCATGTATTAATATATATTATAAATGGCAGCAAGCGGGAAGTGCTTTGGTACCAAGGAGTCATATTGGAAATGTCAATGAACATGACATATCACCTTTAATAACCCAACCTGCCTGTAATGCTTTGCAACAAATGATACCCAGGAGACCAAAATAATAACAGAGAGAATTTGTTTTTCTGCTGATGCTAAGACTGTATGTTCAGTCATGTTAAAATTAAAGTACACTTTCAGCTCTATAGTTTTACACATCAGGAGATTCTTAAAAAAATCTTCTGTACCTTACCAGGAGCTAAAATTAAAACATATAACTGATTCCACTGTGTCCTATTTATTTAACAAAATTTAAGCCAAATGGAGAAAGTACTATGTGAAAACCATGATTTCACCTTTAACAGCCAAAACTTGAAGTTTTTTGTATGACTTTATCAGTCTCTCGCATTGTTGTGGAGGAATTTTGGCCCACCATTCTTTATAATATCGCTTCAGTTCATTGACGTTTGTTTATGCGCAGGTCCCACCACAACATTTCAATCAGGTTGAGGTCTGCACTTTGACTGAACCATTGTAAAACCATGATATTTTTCCCCCCTTTCTGTTGCAGAATTACAGGTGTGTTTTTGATCACTGTCCTGCTGCATGACTCAGTATCAGCCAAATTTCAGCTGTGAGGCAAATGGCCTCACATTTGACTCTAGAATACTTTGGTGTACAGAGGAGCTCATGGTTGACTTGGTGGCATACAAGGTGCCCAGGTCCTGTAGCTGCAAAATAAGCCCAAACCACTTTAGTAGCAAAGTAGCTCTGGGGCAGCTAGATTCAAAGTAAATGTGTGTCAAAGCGTATGTTTGTGTGGAACAATGTGAGAATCAGAATACTTTATTAATCCCAGGAGGGAAATTGTATGAGGTGTTACCATTGGTGAGCAGTGGTCAGAAGTTTTGATACATCAAAATTAAACAAACTCAGGTTATAGTTTCACCACTGATCAGGTGAAGGGCAAAAGCTTGTTTTTATAGTGTTATGTTATACTCCTCTTACTGAAATAAAATAGAATAAATAATTGTAACTATTACAACTTAATGGTTATTTCAGCTGCTGTTCTTCTTGCTAATCATCTTTGCATTTCACATGGGATGCCTCCATCAATCGGAAAATGTCTTTTTTAGCCACATGTTTCCTATGAGTCCCCAACCAGAAGAGAACCAATCAAAATGTGGGGCATTGTTTCAATTTGTGGGATGGATGTACTAGAATTGAATGAGGGTGTGCATTTTTTCACATGATTGTATTTCAATCTTCAGTTTAATTCTGTGACTCTGTGGGTTGATTTTCATTATTAAAAGAGCTGGTAATTGACTGTCTTTGTTTTCTCTGTTGTGGTGTTATTTTTATGTATAGTTTCACATTACCATACAGTTTATGATAAATTTCTGCTTCCAGTGCAAATTAATACTATATTGTGTAAGTCTGAACAGAGTTCTAATTGAGTAACAAATAAAAGCTACCTGGATCATTGTTGAGCTGAGTGTGCAGGTACTGGTGTTTGGTATAGAACTTGTTGTAGATACAGTACACTGCAGCCATCAGAGCAAAGGTTCCCATGGCTGCAGCAATGAACAGACCCACTTTGGCATTATCTTTATCTACATGGGCATCTGTAGGGACACAAACACAAGACAAAGATCAGAGTTTTAACATAAAAATCCTTTTAAAAATGAAGTGGACAGAAACTCCAGATTCATCATTGCAAACTTAAGCAGCTACACTCCAAGAAGACAAAGTCAAAGTTAACTTGTCACTGTTGTAACAGTACAAAACACACTACCATGCACATACAACAAGGCAACAGTCCAGTTCACAATAAAACTATACAACAGACAAATAGCAGCACATATAAGAAAAAGGGAGATAATGCAATGGCCAGAGGACTGTAAAGTGCAAAATGATATCACACTGCATGCACATATATTGGGCAAGTGATTATTTTGATCCTATAGTCAATTTTATGCATACTTTTCAACTTCAAGCTGTATAAACTTGAATGCCTATTGGATTTAAGCATATGATGTGATGTGCATTTGTGTAATGAGGGAGGGTTTGGCCTTAAGAGCTCAACAGCCTATATCAGACATGCACAACTATTAGGCAGCTTCTTTTCCTCAGGCAAAATGGGCCAGAAAAGAGAGCTAGCAGATTTTGAAAAGTCAGAAACTAGAAAAAATATTTCAGAGGGATACAGCACTCTTAAACATGCCAAGATATTAGGACGTGACCACAGAACCATCAAATGTTTTGTTGCAAATACCCAAAAGGGTCGCAAGAAACGCGTTGAGAGAAAAAGACACAAATAAACTGCCAAAGATTTGAAAAGAATCAAATGTGAAGCTACCAGGATCCCATTATCCTCCAGTGCTGTCATATTCCAAAACTGCAACCTACCTGGAGTGTCCAGAAGTACAAGACTGGGCCCAGAAATATCTGAAGACAGATTTTTAAAAAGGTTTTATGGACTGATAAAGATGAGAGTGACTCTTGATGGACCAGATGGATGGGCCTGTGGCTGGATCAGCAATAGGCATAGAGCTCCACTCCAACTCACCCACCAACAAGGTGGAGGTGGGGTACTGGTATGGGCTGGAATTATTAAAGGTGAGCTTGTTGGACCATTTGGGTTCAAACTCAACTCATAAACATACTGCCAATTTCTAGAAGACATTCTCTTCACGCAGTGGTACAGGAAAAAGTCTGAATCTTTCAAGAAGACTATGATTTTTATTCAGGGCAATGCTCTATCTTATGCATCAAAGTACTCCACTGCATGGCCATTAAAGGCCTCAAACATGAAAGAATAATGACATGGCCCCTTCCTCACCTGACCTAAACCCTATTGAGGACTTGTGGGCCCTTCTTAGATGTGAGATGTACAGTGAAGGAAAACAGTACACCTCTCTGAACAGTATCTGTGATTGCTGCTGGACAAAATGTTTATGGTCAAGAGATAAAGAAACTGACAGACTCCATGCATGGAAGAGGTTTGAGTGTTATTGAAAAGAAGGGAGGTTGTATTGGTCACTGATTTATTTTTTGGAATGTCATAAATGTTTTTTGTAAAGATTGAGTTGTTTATTATTCTCACTTTAACAGATGAAAATAAACAAGTGAGATGGGAATATTTTTGTTTTTCTTTGAGTTTCGTAATAATTCTGCAAACTAATAGTTGCCTAATAGTTGTGCACACACAGATATTCTCCTACAAAAGCCAAAACCTCACTTTCACTTACTTAAATATTCATGTTTGAAGTTTATTTACACTTTGGATTGACCAAGATCACTGTTGTTAAATAATAAAACTAATCCTCAAAAATTTAACTTGCCTAATAATTGTGCACGCAGTGTACAGTTGGATTTATAAAATGTGCACACTGGAAAATTTTGTTACCAACATGTGTATATTAGTGAATCAGAATCATTCTAAATCAGCGACTTCATGCTTGTGATCTGTAATGTGTGTACCACCACAAGCATGTTTAACTTGAGAGTGGAAAAAGAGAAAGCAGTGATGATGTAAGATAGAAGCCTGCACCACCACCACCACGGCAAAAAAGTGGGAGAAAGTCTGACTGACTAACCAGAAATAATACCGTCTAAGGACAAAGTCAGGAAAGGCACACCTGTTTCCCCAGGAATGATGATGGTGATAAAGGGAGGGGGGGGAAGCAAAACCTAGGTTGAAATAACGGGAGACACTCACTTTGGCTCAAGATTAAAAATAAAAGGTTTGACACTGAAGTTGACGTGAGTAAAAACGAGGAAAAGGGTGTAAGACATTGTGCGTCTGATCTGTCAGCCAAAGATGAGAAATTCACTGCAGTTATTGAAAAACATCCATATTCTCCAGCATCTGTGAGATGGTGCCAAGAAATTAGGTTATGTGATGAAATTCAACAAGTATAGAAGTAATTTTTAATGAAAGATAAATCACCTTTTCAATAAGGATTTTGTGTTCTTTACATATAAGTTAATATCTTATGTATTTAACCCTAACTGTGAGATTTTTGCTTGTTTTGCATGTTTTGGAAAACTGAAAATATTGAGCAAAAGAAAATTATTATTATTTCTAATAGTTGTAGTAATAGTATTCAGTTTTAAGATGTGCAAGTAAATTTTCAGCCTGGCCTTTATAATTTGTTCGTATGCATGGCCTGAGGCAGTTCTAAATTTGTTCAGTATGAACAAATTCGGATAAGAATATATTTATTTACAGATTTGTACACAGATTTGTTTATGTACAGTGTTTGTGAGATAAATCATAAAAAACTCTATGCTGTAACCTACACTATGACCTGATGTACACCCCTTGTACTATATGTCACAATGACTGCAACTGGCTTGTTCAGTACCATTATTTCTTCCACAGGCACATCATGCACAGGCATAAATGCTGGTAATGGTGTTGGCTAAGTTCTAGGCTCTATATAGATTCACCGCAGAAGTATAAATTAAGCTTGAGTCCCAGCGAACACCTGGTGGCAGTCTGGAGCTGATGCATTGCCTTCTGGTTTGGACACTGTGGACTCCTGCACTGAAGGCTGCCGTTTGGTCTCAGGGTCATAGGTCATAAGCTGGAGGCACAGCTCTCCTCTCAAGTGATTATCTTCCAAGTGAAAGTCAGGTCAGTTTAAAACCAAAGTTGATATTTGGTCTCTGAGTAATGTTAAGGTCCATGGTGAAATCACAGAAGCATGTCCAGGGAGTCATGAAAATAGCAGCAGCCCTGAAAGTGATGACCTCGAGAGGGAGGTTGGCCAAGTTTTAAATCATGTATGGTTTATGATTTTTTTTAAGAAAGTCTTTATGATCATGGTTCATACAGTGGTTACTTGCTGATAAGAGTGTCAGAAACACCAAGGCACTGTAAATATAATTATGCCTCACCAAATTTCCTGTGGATCACGTTTTTGTATCTTCTACAGGCCGATAAAAAATAAAAAGCAGCGCAGCTTTCACAGCTACAGAGCCATTTAGCTGTCAAACTTTCTGGCTGACTTGATTCAAAAGGCTGGGATCTTAGTTTAAAAGGGACATTGTAGTAATTAACTATTTAACATCCATTAAGTTGGTGGCCTTGCAAGAGATAGATTTTAGTGTTTGAGTCTACATGTAACTCGAACCCATCAAAAGCCTCTCATTTTCAGTAAAGTTTCCAAGGTTTCAGACTTCATGTCTGAAGTTTATAATTGCTGTTCTTTTTCATTCACTTTTAATTTAACTGGAATCAGTATACAGTATATGTCATATTGCCTCCTTTATGAATTGGTAGGCTGGACTTCATTAACTGCTCGAAGACAAAAGCATTGGTATATTTTTATTTATAAAGCAATACTTGGTAAACTTCCAGCATACCTTTGTTCCCTTCTGTGTTACTATTCTAGGGGGGAGTCAGCTGCGTTCTTCTAAGTGGTTGCTCCTTGATGTACCCCAGACCTTGACAGAGTTTGGAAAAAAGGTTTTTTCATATTATGCTGCATGGTCATGGAATAATCTCCAGAAACTTATCAGGTTAGAAACAGTTGTTCCTTTGGAAAATTTTAAGAGTATTATACAGAATGTACTGGAGGAGACATGTAGTTGTTTTTCTTGAAAGATTGTTCCTTGTTTTAGTATTTTATGGCTATTTTTTAACTTATTTTATGTGTTATATCTTGTATAAGTTGTATTCTGTTGTCTTGGCCAGGGCACCCTTGTCAAAGAGATTTTTAATCTCAATGGGACTCCCCTGGTAAAATAAAATTTAAATAAAAAATATAATAAAAAAATATTCCCAGTGGTACCTTGTGTGGACTGATAAAGTATTCTGATTCTGATTCTGATTATTGTCTTATTATTTTCTATGGCCAGTTCTGCAGCCACAAATGGAGGATAATATTACTTTACCAGATTATCTTTGACCATCATACTATTTTTATATTTTACCTGAGAGTGTTATTATTACAGTTCTGATGAACTGAGTTGATGAACATCCAAACAAAATAAAACCAAATTAAACAAGTGCAAACAGAAGAGATTTCTCCCACCAATATTGTTCTTGTACAGGCTAAAACTGAGCTCCATTGATTACAGATGACTTGGGTTAAAGAAAAAAAAGAGAAGAAAAACATAATCTAAAATATCTGCCAAGGAAGCATTTTCTTAAATGTCAAATTTCACAGTTGGCACTGAGAGATTTCAGAAAGAATTTCTTCACTGAAACATAATTGTATTTCACGCAGTTTGCCCCTCTTAAAATCTCAGATAAAGCACTCTTTCTTCCACATGATTATTCATTTGATTATATCGTTTATTTTTCTGTTCTGTCTTACACCATATATAGCTATAGATATGGTCCTGGGAAGTTTTCACAGGACATCATGCAGTCATTAAAAAGGACAAAAAACAAACACCCTGTGATTCATTAGCTTATAGAACCACTTTTAGTAACAATAACTTTAAGTAATTGTTTTCTGTATTATTTTATCAGGCTCTCACATTGTTATGGAGGAATTCTGGCCCACTCTTCTTTACATCATACTTCAGTTCACTGAGGTTTGCAAGTATTATTTTACACTTATATACTTAAGCTTAAAGTCCTAAAAAAAAGCATTTCAGGTGGGCTGAGGTCTGGACTTTGACTGGGCTATTGCAACACCTTGATTCTTTTCTTTTTCAGACATTCTATTGTAGATTTTCTGTATGCTTGGGATTGTTGTCCTGTTGTATGACCCAATTTCAGCCAGACTTTAGCTGTTTGACAGACAGCCTCACATCCGAACCTAGAATACTTTGGCATACAGAGGAGTTCATGGTCGACTCAATGACTGCAAGGCACCTAAGTCCTCGGCTCCAAATCAAGCCCAAAGCATCACCTCTCCACCACTGTGCTTTACAGCTGTGTGCGCTGATATGTTGTGTTTGGTTTTTACCAAAAGTAGTGTTGTGCCTTATGGCCAGACATATGTATTTGGTCTTGTATTTCCTAAGAACATTGTTCCAGAAGCTTTGGGGTTTGTTCAAATTCAACTTTGCAAACCTATGCCATGTTCTTTTAAGAGAGGTTTTCTCCTTTCAACCATCCATTTTCTTCTGCTTATCTAGTTCAGGGTTGTAATGGGTGCTGGAGTCTATCCCACCTGTCGTAGGGTGAAAGGCAGGATACACCCTGGACAGGTTGCCAGCCCCTCACAGGGCCAACACAGAGAGACAGACAACCATTCACACTCACGTTCACACCAATGGCCAATTCAGAATTGCCAGTTAACCTAACCCCCTGTTCATGTCTTTGGACTGTGGGCCGAAGCTGGAGTACCCCAAGAGAACCCACGCAAGCACGGGGAAAACATGCAAATTCCACACAGAAGGGTCCAAGTTGGCTGGCCACAACCCTTCCAAACAAGTCATATTTTTTTCAGTTTTCTTCTAAGTGCACTTTCATGATCTAACTTAAACCTGGAGAGTCTGAGATGCAGCCCTTGGGTTTTTTGCAGATCCTCTGAGAATTGCACAGTCTGACTTTGGAGAGAATTTACTGGGATGTTCACTAATGGTTAAGATTGTAGAATTCTCTTAACATACACCAGAATGCTCCAAAACAGCAATATACCAAAACTTCTGCTTTTTATAGAGGTGGGCACAGTCAGTGATGATCAGTTAATCAAGTACATTTAGATAGCAGCACCTGGCTGCTACTTACCCCTCTATGTCTGTGTCCTCCCATAATGTCATTTCTTCTTTCAGCTCTTTTCTCTCTCTGTGTAAATTTACAAATAAGCCCCCCTCTAAACAGTCCTGTATTTCTTCATTTTCATACTCCAGTAATTAAGTGATCAATGATGGAGGCACACTTGGATACCCACATGCTGTTATAGACTAGAGGATTAAAGTATGTGGCAGATTTACACTTGGCCTCTGGGTGTGCATGTGTTTTTATTCTCTTGGAGCTTATGGCTTTACTCTGTTGACAGGGTAGCTATGGCAGAGCCTAGCTGATAGGCTCTCAGGGCTTTTAGTTGTGCCCTTGTTTAGCCGGTTTTGAAAAGAGAATTCTCGGCCTCTGTGGTTATCGCTGGCACATTAAAGGGAAGGAATATAGATTTTATCCTTTCCACCTCCCACCTCTTCTATTTTTTCTTCACGCTCTGGTCTATTTATCTCTTTCTGTCTCTTTTGCGCTCCTCTTCCTTCTCTCTCACCCTGTCCTTGCAATAATGACAGCAATTCCTATTGAATTTCTCTACTCCCTGAAAATGATGAAGATGAGGCACTGGAAGGCAAACAATTGGGAGGTGGCAGTTCATCAAGAAAAATAAAGCCCACTGGTGAAAGTAGAGGTGGGACTGGTGGGAGAAGGGAGGAGAAAAGACACAAAAAGCATAGAACAGCATGCATTTCTTTGGATTGAGTGGGAAAGACAAGGTAGGAGGAGGCAAATATGGGATGCCAATGGAGACATGGAAAATTCGGAAGTGTGAGGTGGAGAGAAAGGTTGAAGGAATGACAGGGTCAAAAATTCCCAAAGGAGAATGAGAGAGCACATACGAAAAATTAGGACAAGCTCCAGTGCACTGGCCTTCAGGCTTTAGAGACCTGTGTGAGTGTGTGTTACTCCTGAGCAACCTTTTCCCAACAAATGGGTTTACTCATAATCATTTTTGTCTTAAATTTACATGATTTGACTGCACAGTGTAAGGAACTTTTGTCTTTTAATCATTGCTGTAATCATCCTATTCAGTTGCAGCCAAGAAGATGTCAACATCTTCTTGGATTAAAAACATAAAGGCAAAACTGTCCACAGCAAATGGCATAGAAGGTGATGGATGGGACCGAAGCTGCATATCAGCACTGAAGTAAAGACAGAAAGCATTTGAATCCCCCACCTGAGCAATAGCTCACTGTTCTGTTAAGGATGCTCCTAGCAGCTAATTTAGTAATTAATGATTTTGTTGCTAAAATGCGGCAATTTATACAATTTTTTTATATAATGTTGCACAGAGCATATGTCAGATTAATTTGCCAAGTGTGGCTAATGTTAGGAGTACTAACGCCAGTAACCCTCCTATCTTGCAAGTTAGCATCCATGCAGCTGTGCAAGATGTGGTTACACATTACTTTGGTTACACGGTCAAATGTCAGTTTTATCATGACATACAACTATTTATTTTATAAAGGAAAGTATTGCAAAACCAGGTAACACATTCATCTGCTTACTATATACTTCGCTTGTTTAGAAATTAAAAGCAGTGACTTAAAGCAATTTCCTCCCTGTGATTAATAAAATATTCTGATGCTTCTGATTCTGAAGTTCCTATCACAGAGAGAGGGAGAGAGACAGAGACAGACAGAGGAGCAGCATCTTTCAGGGCTGTAGCCCCAGTTAGTGGCAGGTGATGCTGCAACATCTTTGTATGCACATCGTACAGGACGTTGTACATATCTGGTATTGCGTGTGCTGGTGAGGCATCAGACTGTTATTTTTGACAGTATTTAATAGAATAGAAGCTTTTATTTTAAAAATAAATATATATTTTAAAAAGTGACAAAACTTCTTCCTTTAGAAAAACTTTGTAGTGACTTACTGCAATATTTTAGCATGTAACATTTTTTTATGAGTTATGATGCTTTTGTTAGTTTCTGGATCCTGAATTGGTTGTGTTTTACCAAAAATGCACTTTTTTATTTGCAAAATGGCTTGAAGTTATTGTAGTTTATACTTTACTGTGTAAACCAAATCAAAAGTAAGCAGTATCCTGAATTACCTTGAATGCATGCTAGAAGCTGAGTTTTCAAACTTAAAACTTTCTTCATTTCCACATTTTGTACTTTAACTGCAATGAATACAGTTAAAGGTAACCTAGCAACCGCCTATCACAGTGCAGCCTTGGCGTGGAGCGATCATGCTGAAGATGGTACTCAGCTGTTCCTCAGTGTAACTTGTTAGTGGGTAATTAGGTCAGCTTGTTACATCAAACAGCACAAATGCTCTCAAGGCCCAACAGTCCTCTGCATGAAGCCAAATTAAAGCCGCAGCTTTGAAAAGCAGAGCTGTCTTAGGAGTTGCACATTTATAACTGGAGAGCGTGGTCAAGTGAATGTGATGCTGGTTTGATTCATACATTTCAAACTGGAGTATTCTCATTCAAAATGCTGAGCACAATACAAATAATGCACTTCACTTTTTTTTCTTCAGGTTTTGTTGACTTATGTAGTTCTGTCTGCAGATGTTTACTAAGTGGGCTAGAAAATGATCAATTTGGGGAGTAATAAATACTGAGAGTTTTTATGTGGAATAGGCAAACATTAATAACAGAAATAAGAGGAAAGATGGATGATTTCCAATGACAGCAGGCAGCCGGTCATTCCCAGGGGGCTGCAAGGGGGTACGGTGACAACTTCACAGACACACACGTGCACACACACGTGTGCGCACACACACACACACATACACACACACACACATACACATACACACACACACACACACACACACACACACACACACACACACACACACACACAGTTACCTACCACCAGACTTCAAACTGAGCCTCTTAAATGAGAAAATGATTTTATGTATAATGATACAATATGCTTCTGGTTCTCCGTCCTCTTTCTGAAGGCATTCTGTGAGTTGATGCATCCCACGCTTAGGACACTAACACTATTTTCAAGGCAGGTCATAACTCAGTCAAGCTGCCTTGATGAGACACATAACTATGGTGTTGAATTTATGGCTGCTCAACTTTATACTCAGGCCTGCCTGCTCACCTCCATTCAACCTCTTTGGTTCAGTGTAAGCCATTACACTGACTTTCACTAAGCCCTTTAGGATAATTAATTGATGGCACAGCACTGTGACATCCTAAAGTCCTCTTTGAGCAATTACAGTGTGGTCAACTTGGTCGTCTTGTCAGCGGCATAACTTAAATGGCCTTAATTCTTTCAGAACAGTGGGTTTACTGAGATGTACATATTGTAGCTGACAGGCTGTTGCCATGCTGGATTAAGACCTCCATTGGCCCCTCTGTGTTTAAGGTCAAAGTTCCACCCACTATGTCAAAACACATCTGCTGGCTCCAGCAACAAACACATATCACATCCATTTAAACTCATGTGTAGTACTTGTCCCCAAACATCACTTAACATTCATCATGCACCAATCAAATGAGCCATGAGTTAAACCTGACAAAAGATAGGAAATCTTTGAAATGTGTACCACTTAGACCCTGTGTTGAGAAAGTAGTTGATTCTTTGCTTTGTTTTGGCAGACTTGTTTGTTAACTGGAGGTACTCATTTTTATTAACTGTAAAACCAAAGCAAATTGCTTTTGACATTCCTGTTGAGTGGATATATTCCAAAGTTTGTTCTTGTGTTACCACAGATTTACTCTTGATTAAAAGCTTCAACTAAACTGACTGAATCTGCATTTGTGTGAAATAAGCCAGTTACAGCCCACACTCCAAGGCAGGCTGGAACGTAGCATCCATCTCATGCCACTCTATCACTGTTTGTCGATGTAGGATGTGGCTACGGGGCAAAAGTAATCCAGATTACCAAAAATTACTGACTACAATATACAGCACAAGTCAAAAGTCTGGAAACACTCTGTCATAATGGAGTATTTATTTTTTATTATTTAACATATTTTATAATAACAGTTGATGTTTTGGGTTTTTTTGGTGTGAATATGTACTGAGTTCTTCAGTGGGCCACAGTAAATTAAGCTTCCTTCGCCATACTGAACCAAGAAATGTTTTCCTTCTACCAAATATATGTATTGGCTTGTTACATGCCCCTCAGTGCACCAGCATATCTACCATTCGTTGTTGTTTCCTATCATCCTCATCCTCATTACCTGAGCTCAGTACTACAAAGCAAGTCCAGCATACCCAGGATATCTTTCTGTTATCTGGCTTTACTTACCCTAACACTGGCAATCAGGATAAGTGTTCACATGAAGGTAGTTATAAACTTGATAAGTCAACTTAGGGTTAATGAAAGGGTTGCATCTGCCTTAATCACAAACACGGATAAGTCTACTGGCAGCAGTGTGGCAAATTTTATGAAGGAAGATTAATCTAAGATACGAGAAAAATATGAAGCACTTAAACCCATTATACAGTCTGAAATCAACATTGCTGCTACAAATAGATCAGCACTATGAGTGTCTGCATGAATGCGTGTGCAATTTAGATCTACTAAACTAATAACATTTAGCCTACTTCAAGGCTATAAAGAAATGTGGCAAAAATACTGTGTATGTTAACAGAGTATCATAGCTCTGTCATTAAGACATGAGAGAATCAGACAGATTGCGATTGTTATTCCATTAAGTTAATGTTTAGATGTGTGTAAAACATTTGTAGTTTTGATTCTTTCAGCTGCAGTCCTGGTGCCATCTAACGATCAAAAAGAAAAAAAAATGCAAACAAAAAATATAAAAAATAAAATTACACATCCTATTTTTAAAAAAAAAATCAATCATATGTTAAGTCTTATAGAACAATCGAATTGTTGTAGAAGTGTTTACCGCCAAAAGGAAAAAAAAAACAAATCAAAGTTTCTCTTTGAATTTGTATTTATTACTGCTTCTGAAAGACTTCAAATGCTATTTAGAAATCTTCAGACCCTCTGAATAGTAATTCAGAGAACTGAGGGATATTCCAGGACGACGTTGTTTTCCAGAGTATTAATTGGTCACTAGGTAGTGATTTCATAATTGTCGATCTCTAAACTGGAGCTTAACTCGCTACAGAGCAGGTTAGGTCTACAGCATAATTTACTGAGGTGCCTTTTAGTACTGAAAATCCAGAGTTTACCCTTAAGTTATCTGGATAAGCCCAAAACTTGCTGCTTACTACAGGCCTCTCCTCTCATTCATCTCTTACCCTGATTGACCACAGAGGCTTACCTGCAGGCATATACTGTAACACCACAGAAGGTGGAGCATGGGGCGGACTCTCTCCTGCTTTCCATGACTCCATCAGCAATGGCATCATTCAACAACTGCTGTTTGCAGTTATGTTCATTAATTATTATTTGAGTTGGGAGTTGCCAGCCATTCTGTTTTCAGTTTTGATTCTATTTTAGTTTCTTAACATTAGTCAAGGGGAGAAGCTTGAATCTGACAACCCATTGTGTGGTTGGTTCATCGTCTTCTTCCTCTTTTATTTATTTGTGCTGGAACTCTCATGTCCATTACTCATGTTTGAACATTTTAAGTAGTTTTGTGAGCATTATTAAAATCTTACATATTAGGTTTCTTTGAGCTATGAGTTTCATTTTGTGCATTTGTGCAGCATAGTGTTCTGTTAAACCTGGCTAGGATCATCAGAGTCATCCATGCCCTCTGGTGGGTTACTGTATTTGCCTTCACATATGAACTCTAGACCAGGTCAGTAGAATCAGGTCAGTACATTTTCCCAAGCTGCTCTTTTTTTGCATGTTACGCACAGCAGGATAAAGCTTGAGTCAGCAATGTTCTCACAACTGGAAATACTCCATTTCATTTAGGTGAGGGTGCTGCTTGGGTAAATGCCAAATGGACTGGTACTTATGTAGCACTTTTCTACTCTAACTGAGCACTCAAAGTACTTTTTACTACAAACCGCATTCACTTCATTCTATGTCTTTTTAAGTACTTTCAAACTATCATGCACTCACTTACATGGATGCATAGGTTCAGTATCTTGCCCCCCAACACTTTGACATGTGGACTAGAGGAGCCAGGGATAAAACCATTGACCTGCTGGTAGATAAATGACTCACTCTACTCCTGACCCTCGGCTGCCTGCACAGGTTGTACAGGAGGCAGGACACAGGATGACCATTCCCTGGCTGTGGATTCCATTATCCATGTAATTCTCACATCAGTGTAAATTGCTGCAAATTGCTGCAAATTAGACTTCACACAGACTTCATACTTGGGAGCCAACAGCATAAAGACTGTGTAATTTCTGATCCTACTGTGTTGGACAATTGCATTCTCACATGCACTTCTGTTGGGTAATGTCTAAAAAAATTTTAAGGTCTGCACTATGTGTGTGAAACTAGTTCAAGATATAAGTTTTAGTATTTACACTGCAAATGCAGTGAGCAAATCCAGGTCACTCTTTCCTTCCAACAGTGTCATATCAATGAGTGCATCCTTTTATCATCATCATCATCATCATCATCATCATCATCATCATCGCTGATGCTTGTAAAGATGCCAAATGTAAATCACATTTCTTGTTTTATCAATAGAATTGCCATTGTTCCTACATCACTCTCATCTCTTTCTTTGTTCTCAGGATGAGTGGCTTTTGCCCTATTTGTTCTACAAAGTGGCGAGAGCGAGGAGTGCTGTCCACAGACTTTGTGAGTTTGTGGTAATTAAAGCTGGATAGAGCCCTATCAAGTAAAGCTGCTTATGTTTAATACAGTCAGCCATGCAGACATGGGCCGACGGCACACGGCCCTGCACAGTAGGGGGACGGCACGGCACACAGCCTTCGCGCATAATCCCACCCAATGCATCAGCATGAGAGAGGGATGGGAGGAGGGGGGAGATGAAGAGGAGAGAGTGGTTATTACGCTTGGGTATTCAGCAAAAGTTAAAGAGCATTTTATTGTGCGTGTGTGCATGTGCGTGCCACAGACAGAGAGCCAAAGAGAGAGAGAGGGACAGGACAGTTGAGAGGGGATGGAGGGAGATGCAGAGAGTGAGAGGGATTTAGTTTATGGCAGATAGACTTCAGTGACTAACTCCATTGTCCGGGTGCTCTGTGGCGTGTGGATCAGAGACGGCGAGAGTGTCCTTTCCGCTTAAATCTGCTGGCATCTACAACCAGGCACTCACTCAGTCAGACCCTGCGCAACATGGCAGTGCAGTAAAATACTACTTCAAAACCCTCAGACACACAAAACACAGCACACAGAGTTACACACCTACATAAATGCAATATTTAATATTTTCAGAGAAATACATGTAATTTGGCATAAAGATACACCTTGGTCCACACCATTTCATCACCCTTCACTAAATATGAATTGGTCAGACTGCACCTCTTCTTAGAATAGAGCAGTTAAATGTGTAAAATTTGTAATCTCTATGCAATACGGTTGCATTTCCAAAGTACTAGCAGTATGTTAGTACATCATGGCTGGTCTCAGGCATCTCCAAAGCACATTTTGTTATGATTAAAACAACACACAGAAAGCTAGACTGTCATTGTCACAGGATTTTGTGCTGTCTCTGCATTTTGAATCCTTAGTCAATATATCTGAATTTGCTTCCCAGTGTAGCACCTAATTGGAAAACTCAAAAGCAAGTTTTATTTATTGTTGTCTATCGTCCGCCTATTGCTTATTCAGAGTTTCTATATGAATTCTCTGACTTTTTATCCAATTTAGTGCTCAGTTAAGAGGAAATACCTTTTAACGCTCTTGTGTTGTTTTTATTACTTTTGTCACCGTTTAATATCTTGTGTGTTTTTTTGTTTTTTGTCCCTGCATTGTTATTGTGATGTATTGTAGCTCTATGTGCACCTTCAAATTTCATTTATCACCTCAGTACGATGACAATAAAGACTATTCTATTCTATTCTATTCTATTCTAACTGTCAGAATCCTCAAAGCACAGGCCGAGGAGGAGTGTCAGCAATCTTTAACTCTAGTTTACTGTTCAACCAAATTCCTAGACAGAATTATAATTCATTTGAAAGCCTTACTCTTAGCCTCGATCACTCTGATTGGAAAACTCAAAAGCAAGTTTTATTTGTTGTTGTCTATCGTCCGCCTATTGCTTATTCAGT
>VUQH01056816.1:0-18374 GCA_015106775.1 Etroplus canarensis | reverse complement strand
TATGACTTGGGTCAAGCGTTTTGGGTATCCTTCCACAAGTTTCTCACAATAGTTTGCTGGAATTCTGGTCCATTCCTCCTGACAGAACTGGTGTAGCTGCATCAGGTTTCACAGTTGGGATGGTGTTCTCAGGTTTACAAGCTTCCCCCTTTTCCCTCCTAATGTAAAAATGGTCATTATGGCCAAACAGTTCCACTTTAGTTTTATCAGCCCATAGGACATGTCTCCAAAAATTAGGGTCTTTGTTCCTGTGTGCATTTGCAAACTGTAATCTGGCTTTTTTATTTCGCTTTTGGAGTAATGGCTTCTTTTTGGTTGAGTGGCCTTTTAGCCCATGTTGGTACAGAACTCATTTGACTGGATAATGACACACTCTTACCAGCTTCAGCCATCATCTTCACAAGGTCTTTAGCTCCGGTTTTGGGTTTGATTTGCACATTTCGGACCAAAATACGTTAATCTCTGGGACAAGAACCCATCTCCTTCCTGAGCGGTATGATGGCTGGACATTCCCATGTTGTTCATCTTCTTCTTCTTCTTTCGGCTGCTCCCGTTAGGGGTCGCAACAGTGGATCATCTGACTCCATCTCACATACTTGCAGATAATTGTTTGAACAGATGAATGTGGCATCCTCAAATATCTGAAAATTGCACCCAAGGATGAACCAGACTTGTAGAGCTCCACAATTCTCTTCCTGATATCTTGGCTGATTTCTTTTGATTTTCCCATAATGTCAAACAAGGAAACAAAGAAAGAAAGAAAATACACGCACAGGTGTGCCTCAAATTAACTCAAATGTTGTCAGTTAACCTATCAGAAGCTTCCAAAGCCATGTCATCATCATCATCTGGGCTTTCCAACAGTGTTTAAAGGCATAGTAATCTGTGTGTATGTAAACTTCTGACTTTGAAGAAAGTAATAAAAATCTCTCTAAAATATTCTCTCTCTTATTATTGCAGTATTTAGCAAATAGAAAAAATGTTGGCAATCCTAGCTGACCTAAAACAGGAGAAGTTTAGTCTGATTTAATTTCAGACAGTGAGAAAAAGTGTTTTGGAGTCTTTTTACACAGTGTATGTAAACCATAAACCAGAGGCCATCATTACATTGAAAAAACAAATAAATCAGAGAGACGGCAAAAATTTTAGGAGTGGCCAAAACAACAATATGGAGCATTCTCAAAAAGAAGGAATGCACTGACCAGCTCAGCAAAATGGATGCTCACAGAATTCTTAATTAAGAATTAGTTAAGAAAAACCCTTTACAACATCGAGCCAAGTCAAGAACACTTTGGAGGAGGTATGGGTAGCATTGGCAAAGTCTACAATCAAGAGAGGCCTTCATGACTGTAAATACAGACAAGTTTACAACAAGGCGCAGATGACTGGTTACATTCAATATGCAATGTTATAGCATGCCTCTGAAGTGGACAGGGCTGTACTCTCTGCTCAGATTCAGCAAAATGCTACAGGACAGATTGGATGGCTCTTCACAATGAAAATGGATAATGACCCAAAGTAGAATGCAAAATCAATGAGTTTCTTATGGCAAAGAAACTGAATATTCTTCAATGGCCAAGTCAGTCACCTGATCTCAACCCAATAAACAGCTTTTCAGGTACTGAAGACAAAACTGAAGGCAGAGAGACCCACAAACAAGCAGCAACTGAAGGCGGCTGCAGTAAAAGCCTGGCAGAGCATCTCAAGGGAGAAAACACAGCATTTGGTAACGTCCGTGGGTTCTAGACTTTAGGAAGTCATTGATTGCAAGGGATTTTCATCAAAGTATTAAAAACAATCCTTATAGTTAAAATAATGTTAATTTGTCCCATTATTTTTGGGGCTCTGAAAATTGGGGACTATGTATAAAAATGGCTGTAATTCCTAAACATTTTGACTGTTTGATTTAAAGTACACTGTGGTGGTGTACAGAGGCAAAATTACATAATATATAAATAAATAGAAATAAAAGTATGTCATTCTTCCAAAACTTATGGACCTCTCTGGGTACAATATTTTCTTATACTTTCACTCTTTGCACTCTCTGTGGCAACACATGGCTTTCTGCGCTTGTGAAGTGCTGTCAGGCATATTGTAGCTCATTTGTAACAGTGACTAATTTTAGAGAGTGGCATCATATCAAACTGGATGATGCTATTTGACTGGTTATTTTTTACCCCTAACACATGGATATATCAAATCTGAATCAAATCATGAGTTCAATTTTTTTCTAAGCATTTAAGCGTTTATCCAGTTTTTCCACATATTGCTTACTAACTGCAGTTAGTAAGCAATATGTTTGCAAGTTTCCTATTTTTTTCCTGTTTTTGTTTCATATTTAGCTGTTCGTATGTTTCATCCTAATGGAAATTTTTCAGTGGCATGACAAACGATAAACAGTGTACAGGCCAGTATTTGTATGTTCCTCAGCTCTGCTGCTGTTGTCTGACTTGCTGCATTTTTGAAAAGCAGCTTTTTATGTGAATACCTTAAATGCACTGCATTTTACACACATTAACCCAGTTAGAGATTTGTTGATAGTATTAATAATCGAAAAGAAAGGACACTATTGTGTGAGGCTTTGAGAACTGGTTTAGGGTCCAGCAAGTGTTCTCTAACTTTGGGCACTGACATGTAGACCAGCTGGACCAGCAGCTGCCACCTGGATAATCCTGCCTTGCTGTTCTGGATTTCACAAGGCACAAAGGGCAGGCAAGGAGTGGTTGTGTATTTCTGTGCAACAAAGTTAATTTCTCTCTGCACTGTTTTTAAATTTTTTTTTACCCTGTGTGTTCTTACATGATCATTCCCTGCTCATTGTTGTTGTGCTGTGCTTCCTTGTCACTAAGCTGCAGAGCTTCTGGGCTGCACAGGAGGAATTACAGTATGTGGGTAAAGCCCAAAAAAAAGAAGCAACATTTAATAGACAGCTCAGGTCCATGATGGCTTTATAAGTATAGTGTTGATCTGTGATAATTTTAACCTTTTTTGAGATAATGTCAGTGTTGCTAATTAAGTTTTAGTACATTAACAGCATCTTTTATTATTATTGTAGGCTAGTTGTGTGGTTGTCTGATAGTATTTAATCTCATAGTCACTGAGATTACATTATATATATATGTATATATATGATATAAATGTTATTGTAGCTAAAATATAAAATCAGTTCCATCATCATTCTCTGGAGGTACAGATTGTAAAAATAACTTAAAATTATACAGCTCGTGCAGTGTTCAGTCATCAACTGATAATGGAAATAGAGTATAAACATAATTGGTCTACTGTGTGGTAATACTCATGTTCCTTTTAATCGCACTGTGGACAGCTCCACTGAATTTAATAATAGCTTTTTCCACTTGTTAAGTAGGAAAGAGCGTTAGTGCCAACATTTTTCTTTTGTTGTTTCTTCCAAAAACATATTTAAAGTCAATATTATAGTGGGGGAATTATTATCCAATGCCATGTAATATTTGCTTTTTTTCTGATTCTCATCATAGCTGTAATACTTGTCCGTGAGAGCTGCACCATGATCATAGATTTGGCATTTTAAAAATGTTTCCGAACAGTTGCCTTGAACTTGATGGTGGAAATTCTTACTCCCCACGTCTGCATCGACACTGAAAAAATTAAGTGTTTATAATAACATGAGAGCACCTTAAGCATTAGACAGAATCAGTCAGAATTTATGCTGTGTTTAATTTTAGAGGAGTTCTTCAGCTGAAGTGGCCATAACTTCTTTTTTTTCTTTTTTCTTTTTATCTGAGCTCTGGGTCTCCAATTCCCTTGGAAGGAATGGTACATTACTTCTCAATTGCCTGATTTAACATGCAGCTACAAGATTAACACTGCACTATACTATACTATACTGTACTATTGGTGCACCTGAAAAAATTTAATATCATCAAAAGTTTGTCATAATTTCATTCAAAAAGTTGAACTTCCATAAATTCATATACTCTGTATTTGTTACACATAAAGTAAAATATTTCAGGACTTTTTAAAATTTTGATGATTATGACTTATAGCTCATGAAAATCAGAAATCCAATACCTCACATTATGAGAATATATAATTTTGATTTTGAGTAAATTACTGTTTAAACAGTGTGAATCAGTAGCAAGTAAGATAAGCAGTGCTTGTAAAGTGTCTCTCATCGCCTGTTTGCATCCATCCAACAAGTTACCACCATCATGTGGCTTCACTTGGCTATTGGTTCTGGAAGAAGGTTAAGAGCAATTGAAATGTATAATTTCTCTCATTTTCTTGGACATGTCTCACTAGCAAAGGCTAGAGTTGAACAAGTTGTGAGATTTTCTGGTTGTTTGCACATTATGGAAAAAACTGTGGTCTTTGAAAAGAGACTGATGCATGAAAATGCTTTTCTGCTTGCCTTTCTTTAAAAGTCACCACTCACCACTGGGATAAATACCTTGTATCTCTTGCTCTAGTTCAGTACACGCAACTGCAATCATAGGAAAGACTGCTGACTTGGCAGTTGTCCAGATGATGATCGACACCCTCTGCGCGGAGGATGAGCCAGAGAAGGTCATTACTGAAAAGGCTGGGTGTTCTCAGAGTGCGTATGAAAGCATATTAATGGAAAGTTGAATGCCAGGGAAATGTTTGGTAGGAAAAGTTAGCAACAGGGATGACCACAGCAATTCACAAGGAGTGGACTGAGGCTTGTGTCAGAACATCAAGCGCCACCATGCACAGATTTTTTTTCAAGAAAGGAGCTACAGCTGCCACATATAAAAATCATTTTACCTGGGCTAAGGAGAACAAGAACTGGACTGTTCAGTGGTCCTCTTTTCAGATGGAAGTAAATTTTTAATTTCATTTGAAAATCAAGGTCCTGGAGTCTGATTGAAAAGTGAATTCAAGGAATTCTGTGTGACATTTCCACACTCTGTAATGATTTGGGGAGCCATGTCATCTGCTGGTTGGTGGTGGTTGGTCTACTGTGTTTTATCAAGTCCAAAGTCAATCCAGCTGTCTACCAAGAGGTTTTAGAGTATTTCATCCTTCTATATGCTTAATAGAGATGCCAACTGCCTTTTCCAGCAGGACTCAGTACCTGCCCACAGAGCCAAAACTGCTATCAAATAGTTTTGCTGACCATGCTTGCACTTACCCATAGCAAATTTATTTGGTTCAGATCAGGTCAAATTGAAGGCTGCTGTCAGAACAGACTGAGGTTCAATAACAATTGAGCACTGCCACAAACTGATAGCCTCCATGCCAAGCTGCACTGATATAGTAATTCATAGTAAAGGAGCCCCAACCAAGTACTGAGTGTTTAACTGAACATACTTTTATGATGTTGGACATTTCTGTATTAAATATCTTTTTTTGGTTGAACTTATGAATTATTCTAATAATTTGAGATACTGGAATTCTGATTTTCATGAGTTTTAACTCATAATCATCAAAAATTAAAACAAAAAAGACTTTAAATATTTCACTTTACATGTCATGAATAAAGAATATATGAAAGTTTACTTTTTTCATAATTCTGTTTTTTTAGCTATACTACTGTACACATTTATAGTTTATATTTGCAGGATGCTTTATGCAGAAACTTACTGTCAAACCTGTGTCTGTGTTTACATGGTAATGAATTAACATTTCACCTAGTAAAACTTAATGCCTCACTGATGGCAGGAAGCAGAATAGGTTGTCCACTTACTGGAAGATTGATGGCTCAATCTGTGCCTCCTCCATTTTTCATGTCAGGGTGTCCTTGGCCGAGATACTAAAACCCAAAACTGCCCCTGATGTTTGCATCATATGTGATAAGAAACGTGCTGTATGAATATGGGGTTAGGTGTTGGGAGTTTTCAGTAAAACTAGAAAATCTCTGTGAATTATTTTTTTCACAATACAGGTCTATGGCAGGAATTAGCAGGATGAGACTTCTGATATACAGACAACACTCAGAAGATGAAGTCAGTAACGGCTTTTGTCACTCAAGTGTTTTTTTGATAATTTGTAAAAATTGAGAATATGACAAGCCTTATCTTCAACTCCTTTAGCGATTTCATTGAACATTCACTATTTAGGGAGCTTTACAACAAAAACAATGTTTATCTGAACTTATTTGAGGTTTAAATAAAACCATTCTCTGTCTCTTTGACTTGTATACATACCTCATTTTAATTTATTTAATATAAAACTGTTGTATAGATTTATTTAGGGTTTATGTATTTTCACTGAGCCTTACAATTCATGTAACAAATTAATTGAACTTGGTTCAATGTTATTTTTGTACCACTGACTGAATATGACAAGGCATGCTGTGTTTGTATTGTGTTATGGATCAACAAATCTTTTCTGCTTTCTGTGCAATTTCATTTTTCTTTATTGGTCAATCATGCAGGGAGTGAACAAAGCATATTTTAATAAGTGTTCTTACTTCTCATGTATATGCAATGAACTGTGTATAACTGTTGTGTTTGTGTGTGTTTCAGTTTTCTTCTGGTGTTCAGCTGCCTGGTGCTGTCTGTGTTCTCCACCATCCCCGATCACCAGAAGGCCGCCAACCAAGGTCTCTTCATCCTGGTAGGACCTCTTACTTCTCTCTGCTTTGCTCTCTCACTCATACTGTACATCTATAAATACACATTTATGGCGACTTCAGCATAGATTTGCATACACCGCTCTTCCATACATGACTTCTCCCTTACCTTCAGTTGTATCCGTACATACTTGCGTATGTGCTTTTCTTCCCCATTAGAAGCACAGGCAGCCATGTAAGCAGGTGGGAGGATTCAGGTGTTGTTGACTGTGCAGGAAATCACAGTCATGAAGCACTAATCCTAATAGCTATCCCTTAATCTCCTCTCTTCCTCTTTACTTCAGCTGCTTTTGTGAAAGGTAATGGACACCCTCTTTCTCCTTCTTAACCTGACTCGTTCTCTCCTCAGCCACCTTTTTCCCTCTCTCTTCCCACCTTGCTCTTCATAACGTATTATTTAATAACAGTGCTCTTGACATTCACCTTCCCTCAATTCACTCTTTCGATCAATCACTGGGGCATTAGCAGACAATCAACCATTAGTGGATTTTACTTATACAAACATTTGTTTGGTACAGTGCACGTTGGTGCAGAAATCTGAAAACAGGAAAGACATGGAGAAAAAAGGTTATGACTTACGTCATAATTTTTTATTCTTTTAATTTGATATTTGAATGTACAACTCTAGGTTTGTAACATTCCAGGCATTATTTTATCAGCAAAGACCATTAAAAATAAGTAATGGAAAAGGTTTAATAAACAGAGTGCAGGGAATGTAAATCATCTGAAGTAAATTCACATTATTTTTACTCACAGATGTATATATGTTCATGTGCTGTTGTAAAAAAAATGGAAAATTTACTTTTTAATTAGATGTTCATCACATATTGTATGACATATTGTGTACTTTTTATATTACTATCTTTATGTGATTCTTTCCACAGCATTAATATTTTTCCTTTTCTGCCTTTGTGGTCTCTTAACATGGACACTTAGCTGAGAGATATCTTCTTCTAGTTTCTGAAAATGTTAAGTGTGTGGCTAAAACACAAGCTAAACCTAACCTTAATGCAAAATGAGTTCTGGGAACGTGGTAGATTTAAGAGGTTAAGGTCATGACTAAGTTGAAAATACACTCCCGAGCCACTTTATTATGTACACCTTCTTAGTACTGGAAGGGACCCCCTTTTGCCTTAATTCTTTGCAGGATGGATTCAGGAACTTTACTCAGAGATTTTGCTCCATGTTGACATGACAGCATCACACAGTTGCTGCAGGTGCACATCCATAATGTGAATAATAAATGACATCATAAAGGTGCTCTATTGGATAGAGATCTAGTAACTATTGATTACAGTGAACTCATTGTCATGTTAAAGAAAACATGGAACGCTATCTTGCTACAAGCAACCATCAGAAGGTGGATACATTGTGGTCATAAAGGGATAAGCGTGGTCAGCTCATGCTGTACTGTGGCAGCTTCAGTTTTCTGTTCTTCGATGACAGGAGTGGCACCCACTGTGGTCTTCTGTTGCTGTGACCCATCTACTGCAAGGATTAATGTCTTATGTGTTCAGAGATGCTCTTCTGCATAACATGGGTGTGACAAGTGGTTATTTGAGTTACTGTTTCTTTTCTATCAGCTCAAAGCAGTCTGGCCACTCTCCTCTGACCTCTGGCATCAAGGAGACCCTTTTCTCCCAGAAAACTGCTGCTCACTGTGTGTTTTCTTTTTCAGACCAGTCTCTGTAAACCCTAGAGATGGTTGTGTGGGAAAATCTCAGCAGACCAGCAGTTTCTGAAATACTCTCTCAACAACAACATGTTCAAAGCCCCTTAAATTAACTTTCTTCCCCCTTCTGAAGCTTGATTTGAAACTCAGCACGTAGTTTGGACTATGTCTACATGCCCAAATGCACTGAGTTGCTGCCATGTGATTGGCTGATTCAATATTTGTGTTAACAATCAGTTTAACAGATGTACCTAATAAAGTGGCCAATGACTGTACTAAAGACTATTTGAAAACAACAAAAGGATACTTTAAATGACATGAATAAGTATGTTTAAGACATAGTGGTCTTTTGAGAAACTGGCCTACATTTTAAAGTCTTGTTACACATAACTCCCATTTATTGATTTAATAGAAAAATTATGAAATGATAATAGGCTGAAAACACATCAATCGGAAATTACACCACTGATCGCTCTCTGTTGCTACGTGTGTGTGTGTGTGTTTGTGTGTGCGTGTGTGTGTGTGTGTCTCACTTACAGGAGTTTGTCATGATTGTGGTGTTCGGCTTGGAGTACTTCATCAGGATCTGGGCTGCCGGCTGTTGTTGCAGATACAGAGGATGGCAAGGACGGCTGAGATTTGCCAGAAAGCCTTTCTGTGTCATAGGTTAGAGTGTGTGTGTGTGTGTGTGTGTGTGTCTTTGTGTATGCGCGTGTGTTGTGCATGAACAGTACACAAATTCTTGTCACATATCTCTTTTCCACTGATCCGGTGCTAAAAAGCCAGCCCAAACCACTGACATCAGAGGCCGTTGGAGGGGTTACTGTAAGAAATCCGGTGATAATTTGCAGACACAGCTAGCAGATTCCATAAGGCAAGATTCTCTTCTCATAAAAATTGCCCCAGGGATAGCTACTTGTAATGCTTGGCTCTCTGACCACTGGAAGTGGGCCTCTTGTCAAAATGCTCTGTACCAGCACTGGCACCATGTAGGTGGAATATACACATATGGACAAAAGTATGGGCCACCATAACATTACACATGCAGGGGCTTTTATTACATCCCATTCTAAATCTAGAGGCAACCCTGCTATGCGACTTTACGTCGGCTGCAACTCCACTGAGTTGTCATGGTTCCTACACACTTCTACTTTGCAATGATACTGCTTACAGTTGATCATGGAATAATGTAGGAGGGAAGAAATTTCACCAACTCACCACACTGGAATTAAGTGAGCTGTTTAGAATGACCCATTCTTTCATAATTTTTTGTAAAGTCAGGCCATGGCCAGGTGCTTGATTTTATACACCTGTGGCAATGGAACAGAATGAAACACCTAAGTTCACTGATTAAGAGGTGTGGCTCAATACTTTTGTCCATATAGCGTAGGTAAAGGGGTTGTGTGTGCTCATGTGAAATAGTGTGAAATCTCATTACCCTGTAATGACGCTTTCTCACATACCGTTTCTCTTTGATATGAACATCTTCTCTGTAGATTTTATAGTGTTTGTGGCATCACTGGGAGTGATTGCTGCAGGAACGCAGGGCAACATTTTTGCTACGTCAGCCCTGCGCAGCATGCGTTTCCTTCAGATTTTGCGGATGGTTCGTATGGACCGACGAGGAGGCACCTGGAAACTACTGGGCTCAGTGGTTTATGCTCACAGCAAGGTGGGGATGAGAAGCTGATTAAATATATCCCTGATCGTACCCATTTTCTGCCATGTAAACATGTCTTATCTGGTTTATGTTTAAACAATTACAATTCATTGATTAAGTTGTACATTAAAAATGAAAAGTATGCTAATACATGGTAGCCACTTACATCATTATTGATTTTTTATAAGGGCAGAGAGGAGGCCGAGGGCTGCCATTAAAAACCTGGTGATGACATGCACGATAGGAGCTAATGAGATAAATATCTTAATAGCTTTTACTGTTAAGGAATATGTTGCGAGTCTAATGGATGACCAGCTGTTACTTGATTACATTTACAGCCCTCAAACATGGGACTCACTGCTCCTTTCTGGCAAATTAGTTGTTACTTTTTGTGCTGACTTAAATGCCTGTCACCCAGAACACACAGACGGCTGTGATGATGATGAATTGATGTCAGCATAACTGTGCAGCCAAGTCAAGATGGAAGACAAATGTGATTATAAAATTTTAGCCAATAATGATGATAGGGATACAGCTGGGATTATGATAGGAAAGATGCTGTTGCTGCTGTTGCTCATGATGACAGGTGTGATTGATACCACTGTCTGTCTCACAGGAGCTGATCACAGCCTGGTACATAGGTTTTCTGGTTCTGATCTTTGCCTCCTTCCTCGTCTACCTGGCAGAGAAAGATGTCAACACAGACTTCAACACATATGCAGACTCCCTCTGGTGGGGGACTGTGAGTATCGCACACTGAAGTCACATACTGACACTTTGCAGCTATGGAAATGCTCCTGTTACATGATTATCATCTTATCATGTCTCAACATCCTATGAACAAAAAAGCTGAATAATATAACAGCATGAGTATGACAACATAAACATAAAAGAAGGCTAGAAAATATCACAGGACCTCTGGGATCTATAAATTCAAATGAAGGAGATCATAAATATGCTATTTTTCCAGTGCACCTGCTATTCAGAGACAAATTTAAAGCATTAGTTTTCTATTGAGAAGACTTAGCCGTGGATGACTGAGCAATATATTTTGTTATCTTATTCTGCATTTGAAATATCTTTAAGCAAGTGAACAGTGCATTTTCTTTATCTGTTAGCTGGTCTGTCTAATTGTCAACAAGATTGCCCCAAAACTGCCCAGCTTTGTTCCATATTGGAGCATGAGCAAGAGAAGAACTTAGAATTTGTAGGTGGCATGGTGATGCAGTGGTTAGCACCGTCACCTTACAGAAAGAAGGTTCCTAGTTTTAACCCTGGTTGGTGACATCTCTGTGTAGAGACTACATGTGCCTGCAGGGGCTTCATCTAGGCACTCCGGCTTCCTCCCACAGTGGTGATTCTGAATTGGTCATGGATGTGAGATAGATAAAGCATATAGAATAAAACGCTGTATAAATGTATGGTTAAATGAGGCTTGTAGGCTAAAATGCTTGGAGTGGTAAGACTAGAAAATCGCTGTAGTCCATTCAGTTTTTGTGTGGATCCTCAGAGCTTTGTCAGAGTTGTAGGATAGGGCATTGGCCTTGGCAGAAGGCCAATGGATTAAAGCACAAGGATTTCAAGATTGATATAATCCATTAAATTTGTGTTCTTAACAGTCATAAAACCTGCTGCATGATAAAAAAAAAACTGATGACCCCTTGTCAATGCAAAAATCTGTTATGAAAGATTGCTGTGAATTTAAAATGGCACAAATTACAGGCACAAATGGGTTGTAATTTCATATCAAATCAATCAATCATATCTTTTGTACAGTGTGGGAGTAACATTCGCTTCGATTTCAGTGCAGTGCATAATACAGTGTCCATTTTATTAGACCTCTCAGATTGCAAGTGTGACATCTGTATTTATATCCAGATAACTCTAACTACTATTGGCTATGGTGACAAGACCCCTCATACATGGCAGGGACGACTCTTAGCTGCTGGCTTCGCTCTTCTGGGAGTCTCTTTCTTTGCCCTGCCTGCTGTAAGTCTCCTATATTTACTCACACTACGTGACTTCTTCAACATACCCCAAAGTCATGAGTTGCACTTCTGACTTTAATTTGATCTTTCACCCTCAGGGAATTTTGGGGTCAGGCTTTGCCTTGAAAGTTCAAGAGCAACACAGGCAGAAACACTTTGAGAAGCGGAGGATGCCTGCTGCAAATCTGATACAGGTGATGGCCACAGTCAGAATCATGAAGGCTTATTCATTCACGCTCAACTGAGAGACCGCTTAGGCTGTTTACTTTCACTCTGTTTTTATTGCTGTGTGTGTTTTTCTTTAGGCTGCATGGCGTCTCTACTCTACAGATGCCAAACACTCCTATCTAACTGCTACATGGTACTTCTATGACAGCATGTTGCCTTCTTTCAGGTAGGCACTCCCATCAGGCTTAGTGCTCAACACTGAGTGGACTCAGACATCAGAAATCTGTGAATGCCTTTGTCAGTTTTTGGTTGGAGTGTTTTAGTAAATGCAGACAGAGATTTGAGAGTTGCATCACAAAGTCTCAAAAGGCAAATAGTCGATTACATAAACTAGTTTGTAATATTTTGTGTAGTGGGGGGTTGTAGTGAAAGAAATGGCGTTTGTGCTCTCCACTTTTTATTTCAAATTTCTGCCACCACAGTAATTTTTTTCAAATGTTTTTCTTGTACGCAGTGGTTTCTTACATTTTGCATTTATTTATTAATTTGACTAATTTTTATTTGCTTAAAAGGAGGGGAACCTGAGAAACATGAATCAATACGTGCATCTGTTTACATTAAAATCAAGTCAAACTCGCGCTGCCCAAATTTGACTCATCACACACCATGTACATCTTAGCTCGTGTATCCCTCTTCTTTTGAGTGTTTGGACTGTTGATTTGGCTTTTTTGTGAGTTTTTCTTCATTTGTTGCATTTTGTTCATTTGTTCATGTGTTGTTGTTGTTGTTTTTTTTTGTTTATTTGTGCATGTGGGTGTCAGAGAACTGACACTCCTGTTCAGTCACATCCAGAGACAGCGTAACACCAAGAAGGTTCTCCACAACTCCTACCACACGCTGTTGTCTGGGCTGCGGCCCTACAGCTCCCCTTACCTGTCGGGGGACAGGTACGCACGCCACCACCTCTAACAGCCTCACAGTACATGTAGACAGGGGGCCAAAAGTGCTCCCATAATCCCACTGCAGGTAATAAGCAGGCCCAATCGGAATCCGCAGATTTTTTGATAGTTTTCTGTGGTGTTCAAGGGAGAAAATCTGCAAATTCCAGAGAGTCTTTTTTCTTACATTACTCTTTAAACTCCGTGGAATATGCAGGGCGCAGATTCCGTGTGGGCCTGGTGATAAGATACAGTACAAAACACTCAACAGGTGCACACACAAACAAAAAGACTTGCTGCTTCCAGAGATTTCTGCGTGGATGTGTTTTATCTAACAGTTCTTCACTAATGTGATCTGAGACCACTGTGTTGCAGGCCCTCTCGCTTCTCTGCATCTTTGTCTGCTTTAGCTCATACTCCTGCCATCTCCACCACCTCCAACTGCTCACTCACCAGTTTCCTCTTCCTGTCTTCATCTTTCTTTCCCATTATTTGCATCATGTCTTTTCCATGCGATCCATCCTCCATCTGTTCTCAGGAAGGCAGAAGTTCCATGCAGGTTTGTTCTCTAAGTCATGAGATGTGCTTGTTGAGTAAAGGGTATTAAGATAAGATATTCCTTTAATAGTCCCACAGTGGGGAATTTTCAGGTGGGGCTGTTCATAGAAAGGATAGATTTGCTCGACTAGCTTTATTAGCATAAGCTAGAACTAAAGTAACAAAAGGTTATGCATGCAGTAGATGAGAGAGGAATGCATTAAGGTTTTTGGATAATACAAGTTTTGCTTGTAAGATTGTCTTGTTTCTGAGGAGCTGCTGTCACACCACAACGTTTAATGGACTGTCTTGATGATAATACTCAGGTGAAACATTACCTACTAACACGGCATGACCTTTCCTCACCAACTTGATCCAACACCAACTCCTAACTTCTAACTGAGCGTGTCTCCATAATCCAAACTTGCCTCTCAGAAATATATATTCCACTTTAAGGTAAGGGAAAGGGCTATTTGGACTATTGAGATGTTACACCTCACCCCTGCCACCTCACCTTTTCTCTCCCAGTTTCTTCCTTTGCTGTATTTTGCCCTCATGGGTACACCATGTACCCAGGTTGTGTCCCAAAACTTCGCCATCACCCCCACTTCTTTCACTCCTCTCCTCCCCTCACCTCTCCTCTCTCCCTCTGCCTTGTGTGTTTCCTCAGTCAACTCCTTTCTAAAAAGCGGGGTCTCTTCCGGATACACGCTGGCCGCAAGCAGAGGTATCCACTGCAACAAGCCTGTGCACGGGGCACGCTAAAATGTCACAGATCAATACTCATTCTTCTTTAACAACTCATCCTGCTCACCTTGCTTGAAACACTCAAAAAATTGTGGGCCAGTGCAGTGACTTGCTAAATGTTTTGTGTATCATAAAGATTTACTTAAAGTAGCATGAGTTAGCCGATGCCAAGACTTTTATTATAATTTCAACAATCAGTAGGCTACATTTTAAAACTTTAAACGGTCACTACATTCTGGTCCACAAATGCTTGCGTGAATCCTTTACTGTAAAAACATGTGCTCCGTTTTGCAATGAGGAACTTTCTCCAAGTTCGTCTTTATTGTAAATGCGGGAGAATGTAGAACTGACTTTTGTTGCATTGTATTTCGTCAAATATTTCAGATAAAACAAGGAAATCAAATATTCCCTCAAAAATAAGCAACTTTTTAATAATTGAAAAGCTGGATAATGTCTTGCCCTAGACTTGCTTCCTGTTTTCATTTCAGTTATTTGGTTCAGCTTTTAGTCTCTCCTTGGAGAAACTCTCTAAATGAAAAAGCATGCTTTCCAATTTCCCGTTCATATTAGACATATGAGCCTTTGTTTCAAATCGATATCTTTGTTCTGTATTTTAGTACTAAAATACTTTTGCTTGCATGCAGTATTCTTTCAAAGTTGAGGAAAGATTCTGTAAAGTTCATGGGCCTCAGTGGACCCAAACCATTTACATCCTTTCCCAGCAGCATGCATAGTTCTTTCACTCTATCTCACCCATTTCCCTAAGTCTTTGTTAAGCATTTCAGGTTGCTTGTATGAAATGTGGTTTCCACCAACATTCCTAAGCTATTTAAATTTTAATTTAAATGGCCACTGTGTAACACGCGCAAGACAAAGAGTATATCATCGTAAAAGTTCTTGAGTGAACGACTTGGCTGAAATTGCTCTGTGGTGCATGGTATTTTTGCTGCCTTATGGATTTGTGACAGTAACATGTGAGTGGCTGTAGAGTTGGGGTGGTCTACAAGTGCATGCCATAACAGCAGCGTTGGGAGTCAATCATCTGTAGAGAACAGCTCGCAAATAGCTTTTCTACTGTAAAGAGATGACCTCACACGTCAGGCTGACTTGGTGGTGAGTGGTATAGAGTACCCAATGAAACACCTTTTATATGGCTGCACTTTGAAGCCAATATTTTGATGCTTGTATACTCACTTGAAGGGATTAAAGGAGCTTTACTGATGGTAGGTGGAGCATTTTTCCGTCATCCCAGCACTGCTGAAAGTCTTGAATCAGGTTTCAGGTTTTGATTTTGCTGATTCAGGTGCTATGATAGGCACAGTAAATGAACAAATCCTCAGGGCAGAATGAGCTTTAGCAATACTGAGTGGTGTGTTTGGACACTGCCTCCATGATAAGTCAGCTACTTTGTCCTTCATTAAGACAAAATGTAAATGTCTGCCGTTATCCCTGCTTGTTTGTTTGTTTGTATATGTGATGACTGTTTAAAAAGACATGGGCCATATTATTTGTATTATTTCACGATTACTAACTAACTCCTTTCTAACAAGCTCGGGCTGCCCTTCTGGTGCTTCCCTAAGCTCACAAGGATAACATGGTGTAGTTTTCCATTAAGGTCAAAGACATGGACATTGTGATCAATGAGGAAAACTGTAATAATCCAAAATGAAAACTGTGCCTGCATATGTTTAACTGTTTGAACTTCACTGTCAGCAGTAAAATGGGCTTCCGGGATAGGATTAGGATGAACAATTCCCGTTCATCCCAAAGCATTCGGAGCAAGACTTCACCACTGCCCCCTGGCTCAGGTGTCCGCCGCTCTCCCAGCCAGGAGAATGTCCCTGAGGCCACGAGCCCAGGAAAGGTCCAAAAGAGCTGGAGCTTTAATGACCGCACACGCTTCCGCACCTCCCTGCGCCTCAAACCGCGTCCACCTGTCGAGGGTGAGCAGCCCACATACTTTTGAATTCTTTTGGTATTTAACGTATCTGACCATCTCACCTCTGCTTGGGCCCAGTTGAGGGAGTTGGGGAAGACAGTGTGGAAGACAAACCCTATTGTGACGTGTCCATGGAGGAGGTGATCCCAGCAGTGAAGACACTTATACGAGCTGTTAGGTGAGTCCTGCCATCAACAGTGTATTTCTTATACCTGCATTGGAATTTTCATTTTTTTAGTAAAATAAACATTTAGAGATTGCTCTTTAGCCCTTTTATGGTCTCTCAGGGTAATGTTGGGCAGTAACATGTTTTGCAGTGATGTTTTGCAAGTGATCATCAAAACCCTAAAGTAATTTAAAAGTAGCAAACAACAACAACAACAATAATAATAATAATAATAATAATAATGAATACTTAATTTATCTTTTGTTACAGCAGTTGAATAATAAAGGTATTACAAAGAGTTATTTCTTGCAGTATAAAAGATCTCCTGTATCTTTCCCTGTGGCAGCAGAGCTGAATCAATCTGTTAAAGAGTGTACTGCGCTGCCTGACAGAGAAGTGGTGGTGGTTATATTTCCATGAAGCACATACTACAACACTTACTATATTCCCTATGGGTCTTACTCACTGCTCCTAGCTTATCCATCTTATTGCTGAAGGATCTCACTTTCCCCATAGTGATGGCTTGAACAGATGGTCAGCAACCTTGAGGGTAGAATAAGCCTTGATAGGGAGTCTGTGGTGAAAGGGTTTATCCCAATAAAGCCTCATCCCTTTCATACATGCTTGGGCAGCGGGCATGAGCCGCTTGGCAGGAGCCTGACGAGCATGTGATATTTTACCGTCGTACAGATTCCTCTTCTTCCCCTTTTCGTCCTGCACCAGTTAATGGACGACCTGGCTGCTTCACACTTGCATACCTTGTGTAGGTTGACCTCACATGGAGATGGAGAGGACTGAACTTCCCCACCAATTGAACTGCCAGGCTGCTACGCCTGGGAAGGAGGTAGAATAGCATCCTTCTTCTCCTCTTTGTTGTCATCCTTGAGGGGATCCTTGTTCGCATCATCCTCATTTCCCTCAGTGCACTCCTCTTCAGAGCTGGCTGGGCATAGGAGGAAATTGTGCTCAGGGGTCTTTGACCATGTGCCCACAGCAAGTGACAGCTGAAATGGGCTTGAGGCCACCAACAATTGTAAGCGATGCTCCAGGATTCTGCTTGGCATTGCACAGCAGTACACATAGGAGTACACATGTTTGACACCCATACACATGATGCAGAAGGGAAGAGAGTCTTTTCCCAAGATGATATAAATGATAAGTGATAAAAATATAATTACAGTATAACAAAATGAGTCCCAAAACCAGCAAAACCTATGTGAACAGCTAAATTGATTAATCCTGGTCTAAGACAGCTGAAACACTCTAATGAGAAAGCTTCCCATTATGGGATCTGTTACTTGGTTTTCAGAAAACCGGGGTTACACCATTGCAATCAAGAAGAGGCTCAGAGCACATCAGGGATCAGCTCGGAGCCCCTTCTTGTTTGGAAATGGTGATGGACAGATTGACAGATGAGGTCAGGCAGGAGTTTCCATGGACTATGATGACATCGTGATCTGTAGTGAGAGTAGGGAGGAGGTGGAAGAGAGCCTGGAGAGGTGGAGGTATGCACTGGAGAGAAGAGGAAGGATAGTCAGTGGAAACAAGACAGAGCACATGTGCATAAATAAGAGGGAGGCAGGTGGAACGGTGAAGATGCAAGGAGTAGAGGTGGCGAAGGTGGATGAGTTTAAATACTTGGGATCAACCATCCAAAGCAATGGACAGAGCACAAGAGAGGTGAAGAAGAGAGTGCAGGCAGGGTGGAGTGGGTGGAGATGAGTGTCAGGGGTGCTTTGGGACAGAAGGCTAGCAGCAAGAGTGAAAGGGAAGGTTTACAAGACAGTAGAGAGACCTGCTATGATGTATGGTTTGGAGATGGTGGTACTGACAAAAAGACAGGAGGCAGAGCTGGAGGTGGCAGAACTGAAGATGTTGAGTTTTTTCCTGGGAGTGACCAGGATGGACAGGATTAGAAATGAGTACATCAGCGGGACAGCTCATGTTGAGAAGCTTGGAGACAAAGTCAGAGAGGCATGGCT
>VUQH01056810.1:3301-27183 GCA_015106775.1 Etroplus canarensis | reverse complement strand
AGCACCTTAGAGAGACAGAGTCTTTCAGAAGTAAAGATGGGCAGAGGCTCAGCAATCTGCCAGAAACTGTGCTTATAAATTGTGAGGCAATTTAAGAAATATGTTCCTCAATGTAAAAATGGAAAGTCATTGAATTTGCCATCATGTCCAGTACATGATATCATCAAAAGAATCAGAGAATCTGGAGATATCCAAAAACCAATACTGGATGCTTGTGATCTTTGAGCCTTCAGGCAGCACCTCATTGCAAACAGGCATAATTCTGTCATGGAAATCACTGCATGGGCTCAGGAAAGCTTTCAGAAATGGGGGTCTGTGAACACAGTTTGCTGTGTCATCCACAAATATATACTACCAGTCAGGAGTCTGGACATGCTTGGCCATACTCCACTATGGCCAAGCGTGTCCAAACTTTTGACTGGTAGTGTACATGAAGCACAGTAATTTTAACTCAGACAAAAATAATATGCAGCAAAAGGTTATGCCCTGAAAGTACATCTGTACAAAAGTACAGAAATATTATTAATATATCAGGTAGTTTGATCACCTGAATCCGTCTTCCTCTTTCTGATCGGAAAGAATTAGAATAGAAAGAGCAAAGGAAAGAAAAGTAAATTTTGCAGTATAGGTCCACCTACACATTACACCTACAGGGGATTTTAGGACACTTCATTCTAAATCCACATGTGTTAATACAGAGTTGTTCCCCTCTTTGCAGCTATAACAGCTTTCACTCTTCTGGGAAGGCTTTCTACAAGATTTTGGATTGTGTCTGTGGGAATTTTTGCCCACTTATGAGGTCAGACACTGATGTTGGAGGAGAGGGGCTGCCTCACAATCTCTATTCTAGTTCATCCTAAAGGTGTTTGATGGGGTTAATAACAAGGCTCTGTGTGGGCCAGACAAGTTCTTCCACACTAAACTCATCTAACCATGCCTTAATGGATCTTTCTTTATGCACTGGGGCACAGTCATACTGGCCTTCCCCAAACTATTCCCACAAAGCTGGAAGCATAGAATTTTCCAAAATATCTTGGTAAGATGAAGCATTAAGAGTTATCATCACTGGAACTAAGGGTTCCATGCCAACACCAGAAAAACAGCCCCATAGCACCAAACTTTACAGTTGGCACAATGCAGTCAAGCAGGTGATGTCCTCGCATTCGTCAAATCCAGAGTCATCCATCAGATTGCCAGATAAGGAAGCATAATGTGTCACTCCACTCCGTTTCGACTGATTCACAGTCCCATGGCGGCATGCTTACACCACTCCATCCAACACTTAGCATTGTGCTTGGGGATGTAAGGCATACATGCAGAGGCTTGACCATGGAAACCCGTGCCATAAAGATCACGATTTTTGTACTGATATTAATGCAAGAGGATGTTCAGAACTCTGCAGTTACTGAGTCAGCAGAGTGTTGTTAAGTGCCTCAGCACTAAGTGACCCAGCTCTGTAACTTTACCTGGTCTGTCACTTTGTGGCTGTGTTGCTGTGGTTCCTAATTGCTTCCACTTTGCAATATGACTACGTACAGTTGATGATGAAATATATGGGAGGGAAGAAATTTCAAAGACCAAGTTGTTGCAATGGTGACATCCTATTACAGTAACATGCTTGAATTCAGTGAGCTCTTTAGATTGACCCATTCTTTCACAAATGTTTATAAAGGCAGACTACATGGCTAGGTGCTTGATTTTATATACCTGTGGCATGTTATATACCAATGGGACTGAATGAAACAATCAGTGATTAAGAGGTGTGGCACAATACTTTCCTCCATATATTGCTACATTACACATAGTAGCAGACAACAACAGTGAACAGAGTACCGTTTTTACACTGCTGAACACCAGTCACAAATCTTTTTTTAGTGGCTGGTATGACTCATGGATAACTTGTCATTCACACACATTTTACACAGACAGCAGAATTTATAAACCTGTTGTTGTACATATGTGACGTTCTCATGGCAGCCAGCAGAATATGGGAAAAACTGATTCAGGTTTTCAGCAGCCAGCGAGAAGACAGATACAAGAGAACTCCTTCTCGAAAACATATGTTGATGATTAAAATGAATGTTTATTTTATGCTTTTCAATCAGCCAATCAGATTCAAAAAGAACTTTGAGCTCCATCTGCAATTTCATAACTCAATACATAAAAAGCCTCATAAAAAAATTCATTACAGCAACAGTGCTGTTTCAATCCACGTGTCCAGAACAGGAGGGTAAAGTGTTCTTCTAAGTATTTGTATTTGATGATTCCTGACAGGACTTACTTACTGTTGTAAGCCCAATTAAACATTGTTAGTGCCTCCATAATTACAGCCATTTCTAAAAACTGCATCTGTTACATTTGGTAACAAATGCAAAAGAGTGCACTGTTCGGAAACTTAAGGGACTACTTAAACACAGGGAACACATATTGATGAATGAAACAGTCAAGTTCAAAATCCTTACTGACACACACCATTTAGTTTGTTGAGAACACACTGACATCAATGGAAATCAAAATCATCAACCCTTTGATGAATTCACAATTACACCAAAAATCAAAGTTCAAAATTGAAATCACAGGCTGATCCACTTTGTGTCATGAAGTGGCTCAGTAGTGTGTACAAACCCCACATGCTCGTATGCATCCCTGACAATGTCTGGGCACGCTCCTGATGAATTGGTGTCCTGTGAGACTTCCTCCTGCTCCTGGATCAGGATATCAATGACCATCTGGAAAGTTTGCTGCGGTATTTGGTGGCCTTGGATGCAGAAGTGCAGAACGTCCTCTTAGGTTCTCAATTGGATTCAGGTCTGGGGAACATGAGGGTCAGTCAGCAGCATAAATGCCTTCTTCACCCAGGAAGTACCAACACACTCTGGTCACATGAGACCAGGCATTCTCCTGCACGAGGATGAGCACAGGGCCTACTGCATCAGCATAATATCTGACAGTGGAGCTAAGGTTTTCATCCCCATACCTAATAGCAGTCAGGGTTCTGTCATGCTAACGCATGAAAGTCTGTGTGACCCTCCAAGGACATGCCTCCCCAGACCATCACTGACCCACTGCTGGATGATGTTGCAAGCATCCAGCCTCTTTCACGCTTGTCACATGTGCTTACAGCGAATCTGCTCTTATCTGTGAAGGGAACAGGGTGGCAGTGACAGACCTGCCAGTTTGGTGTTCTATGCCAATCAAGCTGCACGGTGCTGGGATGTGAGTACAGGTCCACCAAAGAACATCAGGCCATCATGCCAAACTTGTGGAGTCTAACTCTGACAGTTTGGTCAGAAAATAGCACGAGTAGCCCATTAGAGGTCATTTCGTGGGGCTCTGGTAGTGCTCCTCTTGTTTCTCCTCGCACAAAGGAGCAGATACCGGTCCTGCTGCTGGGTTGATTCTCCTCTACAGCTCTGTCCAGCTTTCCTCAAGTAACAGCCCATCTCCTGGTATCTCTTCCACATTCTTGAGACTGTGCAGGGAGACACAGCAAACCTTCTTGCGCCACATATGGCCATGCCATGCTGGAGGAACTGGACTACCTGTGCAACCTAAATGGGCTGCAGGTGCTGTTTCATTTTACCAGTAGTAACAAGAACACTAGCAAAATGTAAAACTAGAGAAAAAATAGTTAGGAGCGATAAGGAGACGGCAATGGTTTGTGGTCACACGGTGCACCTGTTGTTGCTTTCATGTGCACCAAAGCAGGTGAATTGGATTCACAATGGTTTATACTTCTTAAATGGGCAGACTGACATCCCTGACAGATAATAACAAATAATAATAGTAATAAATATTTATCAGATTTTTTTAAAGACTATCAAAAAGCCAGGCTCAGATATCAAAAGTCAATATCAGTCAAGCTTCAATATTACAAACAGATTGTTACAATTAGGGACCAGACTGCCTCAAATGCAAATAACAGGATTACTGTGATTCCAGTTTAAATGCTACCATTGTCAAGAATGGCTAAAATGTAAAATTAGGTCTGCATTTTACAACAGAGTTTAATTTCTGTGCCTTTCTTAATTAAGTAATATATTTTTGATTATTGAGGTAGATAAGTATGGTATAAGTATATTTTCAAATATGCATCCAATGGCAAGCCACACGAGGTGATTTTTAGATGAAACACTTATTTTCAAAACAGTCTAAATATATGAAAAACAGAGCGGCCTAAATTCATCAGTCGTTTATAACTGTATAAAATCTAATATGGCTGAATTATGCCAGTGTAGACGGACACCAAAAGATATACTTCCATCAGAAAAAGCAGTAAAAGAATAAAGAGCAAACACTTGCTACAGTTTACTTTTTCCATCTTGTATGCTCTCAAAGCAGCACACACACACACACACACACACACACACAAAACACCTACTCAGCTACAAACAATGGACAATGGTGACCTCTTTTGGCTGGGTGAGACTAATTATGTTCAGGTGTGGGATTGTGGTCAGTGAAACACTAAACACAAGAAGCAGCTTCTTCTGAAAGGAGCTAGAGACTAACATCTGCCCTAAAATCACTAAAGTTTCAGCAGTAAATGCCAAGAATTGGGCTCAAACATTTCACATAGTGTGCCTCCACTTAACGCACATACAAAGTGCTGACAAGACGCCTCAGAAGAGAGAAACCCATGGTTAGAAGGACATAATTCAGCCAACGCAGTCACTGCTACAGTAGGACTGTGGGGTGTGTCATAAAACATAGAGTCGAGCTATAAATAGATAGAGATAAATATGCTGGTGCTGAAATGATTCCATTACTGTGTGTGTCTGTGGTGAGAGGGTGAAAAAGAGAATTTGTAATGTATTACTGCTTGTTTTGCAAAGGTTTGTGTACGATTGTATTTTTGTGTATGTACGACTGTGTGTGTCCATATCAATGCCTGAGTGTGAGCCAGGAGAGGATAATCTGCAGGATGTTTCAGCAGTGCTATAGAACCATGCTGAGGGTTTTAGTCCCAAAGTGACATCCACAAATATATGTGTGGGAAAGAAAGATTTAAAGTATGAAAGATGCATATAAAGAACTCCCTTATCTGCGTCACTGAGCGAGCTAGGATGTACAAGTATTAAACACAGTTTTTGTTTATGCATGCTGCCGGCTCGCATGTCTTTTATGTGTATGTGCGTTTCTGCACTCGACACTGTGCATGAAAGAGATTAGTCCACACAGCAGAGCTGCTTCTCTGATATGGAAACAAACTGTGCCTGGCTTTTATCTGCTCTGCTTGATCTGGTAGGCTCATGAGTTAGCAGGAGGAACACACGCTCCCAGCATGTTTTCCATACATTGATAAGCAAGTCTGCGTGTTCAGCCAGAAATACATGTATATATGTGTTGAGAAACTTGTTCCTTTCTCTTCATTGTTTGTGTGTGTTGCTTTGAGGGCATTGAGGCTACACCACAGTTTGCATTATCACATAATCAGACTGCAGCTAGTTGGCTCCTCTGGGTACTAGATATAGCCTGCTTTGTAGTAAGCTGCCACATAGACAGACAGAGAGTGTGTTTTCATGGAGGTTTTTGGATCCTCAGTGGATTAAGGTTAAGCTTCACTGATGGTCCCCACAGTGCACAGAGGAATGCAACTCATGCAAAGTAACTCTGACTAACTAACCAAACAGAGTGATTGACTGTCTAATCCAAAATACCATCTGAGTGACAGGCTGACAAACTGCACAATATACTGAAAGGCAGGTTTGCTGACTCAGAGCACTGTCACTTCTTATTTGCACGTACTAGCTGGCGTGTTTACAGTATCTGCCATAATTTTTTCCTATCCCTGTGGCCAGCTGCCCAGTTCGCTTCCTTCATCCACCAATGTCAGAATAATCAGTAATAGTAGGAAGAGGATCTACAGGAAGGGTTTGTTTAGCTGAAGTAAGATTAGGTTACTTCTCTCCATCCAGAGTATCATCAGAGCTCCTGTTACAAAAGTTGAAGCTTGACTTGTGGACAGACTGTTTATGCACTAGGGCGGGGATGGCAAACATATGGCCAGAACCGGCCCGCCAAAGGGCCCAGTCCGACTGATTGGATGGTTTTGGAAAATGTGAAAATTATTATATAATCCATTAAAAGAAAGGGAAGCAATTTGTAAATGTTTAATAATAACTGTAGTGGTTTGGACCACTTAAGATCAAATTGGGCAGTATGTGGCACACAAACTACAATGAGTGTGACCTTCCTGCACTAGGTCTAAAAGTCAGTTGGTGTGGTTTTGATAAAAATCAGTAAATCAGTGTTATTTCTTTTCATTGATATTTTAGATAATAAAACTGGTTTCAACAGCCGAAAAATACGTAAAAGTAAGATTAAGAGTATGAATAACTGAAGCAGTGTGTGGGGGAACACTCTGTTTCATTCATGAAGAGCATGTTAGACATGTGTACGTCTGATTCATGACTCAGTAACAGTTTCTGCAGCATTTTGAGACACATATGCCGATCCAACTGCTTCACACTGCATGCCAATGTGCTTCTTCTGCAGAGACACATTATTCTGTCTCTTCCATTGTATTTCCATTTCCATTCACTCACCATCACGAGAAATAGCAGACGTCTGTGCTCTGCAGCCATGTTCAGAGGTGCGTGTTTTGCCAGCAAGCCACCTTTGTTCATAAATGCTGATTTATCTGCTGCATATATTACCAAAAAGAGTGTAGCTAGTGGAGGGATCCTAAAGACTTGGTGACTTTACAGCTAATGCTATCATGATGTTCATATGTGTGACTTATTTACGCCCACCGAAGGATGAATTCTAATTGTTTAATTTTCCATCCATCATCATATCAAAATTTTAATTCAGAATTTGTCCAATACTTTGGATTATGACTAAATAACAGCAAAGCTAATGACAATACCATCAGTTTCAAATGTGCTTGATTAGTAACATTCTTTGCTCAAATGACTTAATCTGACAGTTTGCAAAATAAGACAAAACAACAAAAGTGAAAATTATAATAGTTAACACACAGTACATATAGCTATACTTGAATAACCATTGCTGATGTGCATGAACTACAAACTTGGCCTTCCTGAATTCTCACTTTATGAAACATCTTAAATACCTGCAATTCTGGGAAACATAACCTATAGAGAAAAAGGAAAATTTAGTTTTTATCTTCTTTTTCTTCTGAACAACTTCTTATTTGAACTCTGATAAGCCTTTTGGTCCTTGTAGATAACATACATTTCTGATTGTCTGAATGTTAGGGTTTTCTCTTTAATACTGTATGGTCTTTACCTTACAGTGTAAAGCACTTTAAGAGGCCTTTTATTGTGAACTATATAAATAAAATTGAACTGAACTGAAATTAAAAATGACTACATGCGTTGGCTTAGATATTGTAGATATTTGATTTGTAAAACATATCACCTTTAAGTTATTGACCTCTGTGTGATTACATATGGGTAGTGAGTTTCTTCCATAACAAACACAGTGCAGTGTTCCAAGTCATCAGTTGGTCACTACTGATGTGAACTCTCTAATGGGAGTTTTTATTTCCACTTCTCATTAATTAGTTTGAGGATCACTTAATGTGACAGACCATCCATGCAATTGTGCAAACACAGTGGAATAAGGCAGGGAGAGGGAGTACGAGCTGGTTCAAGAAGGCCAATGATCTAAAGGCCAAAGGCTTATACAATCAAAAAAGGGCAATGACACAAAAAGTGTATGCTATTGCTCATTACACTGTACATACAGCACTTTAACTTATTTGAACCCTGTTTGAACAAGCTGCACAGTCTGGAGAACAAAGTAATGCTTACCCATGTACCTACACTCATGCAGCATGCAGACTGACATACGTGCTAAACTGACACTTCAGTAGGTATAGCATTCAATCGATCGTTATTCCAAATATCTAATCAGCCAGTTATGTAGCAATAACTCAGTGCATTTGGGCATGTAGACGTGGTCAAGTCAGCCTGCTAAAGTTCAAAATGTGCATCAAAATGGGAAAGAAACATGGTTTATGTGACTCTGAATGTGATGTGGCTGTTGGTACCAGACAGGCTAGTCTGAGTATTTCAGAAACTGCTGATCTAGCAGCTAAGAACAGGAAACTGAGGCTACAGTTCACACAGGCTCACCAAAATTGGACAATAAAAGATTGGAAAAACATTGTCTGATCTGATGAGTCTCAATTTCTGCTGCAGCTTTCAGATGATAGGGTCAAAATTTGGCATAAACAACTGAGCATCATTTAAATACCACAGCCCACCTGAGTATTGTCGCTGCCCATGTTCATCCTTGTATAACCAAAATGTACCATCTTCTGATGGCTGCTTCCAGCAGGATAACACACCATTCCACAAAGCTCAAATCATCTCAGACTGGTTTCTTGAACATGACAGCGAGTTCACTGTCTTCAAATGGCCACCACATCGTGGATGTGCAGCTGACAAATCTGCAGCAACTGCATGAAGCTGTCATATCAATAAGGACCAAACTCTTTCATGAATGTTTCCAGCACTTAGTTGAATCAATGCCATGAAGAATTAAGGCAGGCAGGAGGTCCAACCTGGTACTAGCAAGGTGTATCTAATGAAGTGGCCAGTGAGTTTAGACAGGCAAACTTAAAAAAAACAGCATCATCACAGCATTGTCACTGACAGTTACCGCAGTGCTAAGTACAGCCTGAGAGAGCTGGCGTGGCTTTAAACTTTTTTCAGTATCCAGTAGAGATATGAGTGTATAAGAATGTAGTAATTTAAACATTTAACTTACATTTGAAAAGTCACAAACTGGAGGAGACAAAAGCCCAGTGTACTCCTAGTGTGGTTTCAAGCCCAGATAAATGGGAGGGCTGCGTTAGGATGGGCATCCAGTGTAAAATCTGTGCTATATCATATATGCAGACTCACCCACTGTGGCGACACTTGGGGAAAAAAGAAACGGTCAAAGGTACCTTTTTCTAGTAGAGATACAATATGCCACAAACATGACTATATGACAATAATACCGTAGACTGTATATAAAAGATGGACCTTGCCTCCATGTCTATAAAGTGAAGCCTTAACCCTGCATTTTTTCTAATGGCCAGCAGGGGGTGACTCTTGTTTGCAATAAGAAAGCTGATTGTATAAAATTCAGTGGGAAAACAATCCTTCAGCACTCTTGATCTGTGAGATCAAAAAGAGAAATAATTTCATATCTTGTTGAATCATGGTTATTTTAATAACTCATAGTTCCAGGCCTATTGCGGTGACAAATTGTTACCATATGAGTGTGCATTTTCCCTTGGTTTCTCAGACGGTTTCCAAAAAGGCATCAGACAGAATGCTCAGCATGAGACTTCACAGTGAGTGTACATCATTGTAGCTACGTCCATCTATTATATACAGTCTATGAATAGCACCAAAAATTGAGACTCTGTTTAAGAAAAATAATCAGAACATCCCCATCACAGAGCGTCTGGATCTTAGTGAAACAAAAGGACCACCTGGCCGATTAAAATAACTCGGTGTCTGCCAATCTAACTGACTGACTGACTGACTGATTGACTTGTCATGTTTTTATCCATGGCTCTGCAGCTGTCCTGCAGTGAAAAAGACTAGTTGTCCATTACGCCCGAAGTGCCAAAATGTGTGACCGTGGCAATTCTGTGGCTACCCACTGGCAAGAAAGGAAGTTGGTAGACAAGAGGAATGAAAGATAAGAAGCAGAGGTAGGATATCACTGTAGGGGAAATAGAAGAGGACTGTGTGTGTGTGTGTGTGTGTGTGTGTGTGTGTGTGTGTGTGTGTGTGTGTGTGTGTGTGTGTGTGTGTGCATGTGTGTGTGATCCAAGATAAGATAAAGTAAGATGGGATCAAATGGAGAATGAATAGATGAATAGAGAGGCAGGAAGTGAGATGAAGCAAACAAATAGATTGAATAAGAGAATGAAGGAGGGAGACAAAGAAGAAATGAAACAAAAAGGTATAAATTCAACACGGAAAAATTCAAAAGTGCAGTAGGTAGCCTCTTATTGTTTGACACTGACACACAGATGTTTTACAGGCCCTATGAATCATAAAAAGCTTTTACTGTATGAATTTTAAGTATTGTTTTTCACAGTCTGTTTATTAAACAGTAGCTGCACAAGAAAAAAAATGTCTAATAGCACTGTGGTGTTTTCTTTGCTTTTCATTTTTCACGAACAATCCTTCTAATATAAGACTAACTCCACTTGCACTGGAATTCCTAATGTTTTTAATGACTCCCCTTTATGATAGGCTAGAAAACGTCTGAATGGGAATCAAGGATTCAATAAATTGGATACCGTTTGAGTCTTTGAAACTTAAACTTTCCCTTTAAGACTGACTAGCAGATGTATCCACTCTAAATTTAAGTGCTCAAATATCTGGCAAGCTGGCTAGCATGGAGCAATAATCACTCACTTCTACACATACACGCTCACATTTGCTCTAAGACCCTGCTGGGCTGAGGAAAGCTGAAGACGATGATGTCATGACATAAACAATAGCTCATTCAGCTTGGCGCTGGTGGTCAGGAAGCAAGACTGTGCCTAAAGTACAACATCTGTAGACTAGGGAGAAAGAGAGAGAGAGAGGGAGGAAAAAGAAGCAGAACTAGCATCCAAAATTCCACATTCATCCTGTAAGTCATAGCAGGAGAGTCTGAGAGCAAATCCCAGTTAGCTGCGGAGATAATGTCAGAGTCCTGTGCATCTATTTGGCATTCCAGTGTGTTTCCAACTGTAGAAACAGGGCAGGGAGGCAGCTGGCAAACAAACCACAGGGCCCGTATACACACCAGCCAGACAGACCTATAGCCATAGGTCAAGTTACATGCATTTTCCCATATGGTTCCTGTTACTCCCTCCCCTTTCAGCGGCTCTGCATTGTCTTCCTCTACCCTGTCTTACCGCTATTAAGATCATTAAATGTAAGAAAGTAATGCCAGCTGTTGCTGTGTCCACACAATCCCTTGGGGTCTATGGCATGACAAGGCTCTCTGACCATCAGAAAACCCAGGTTGGTTCTGCATATAACTTGCTTTTCCATGTAGAGCCTTCGACCTTCTGCTAAAAATTGACATTGTCTGACATTAAAATCTGACTTTTAACCATTAGGAAACACCACGTTCCCACCTAACACCCTCAGAATAAGTTGACTTTTTTGTACAATAACTTTAGCATGTCCAGTGAAGCAATGCAAAATGTAACCCTTTATGCTGTGAATACAGTCTGTATTATTGGTCTTGAAGTGCACAGGGATAGGTCATAAATTGGTGCTTTTTAACTTGCTCTTTTGAGCCCTCATAACATTTTAAGTACAGGATACATCCATGTGAAATTTTCAGGGATGAAAAACATATTAAGCTGTTGTAAAAACTCCAAATAACTCTATTTTACATCCACTTCAAGTGTTGCAATCTAAAGCCAAATTCATGCTTTGTTCAGCATGATTATTTCTATGACCATATTTCAACATCGATATCATGGGATATACCATACAATATATGGACAAAAGTATTGGGCCACCTACAGGAGCTTTTATGACATCTCATTCTAAATCCACAGGCATTAATATAAAGTTGATCCCCTCTTTGCAGGTATAACAGCTTCCAGTCTTCCTGGAAGGCTTTCTACAAGATTTTGGAGTGTGTCTTAGGGAATTTTTATCCAATTTTTATCCAAATTTATCCAGCATTTGTGAGGTCAGACACTAATGTATCACAGTCTCCATTCTAGTTCATTACAAAGGTGTTTGATGGGGTTTTGACGTCAGGGCTCTGTGCAGGCCAGTCAAGTTCTTCCATCATGCTGGAACAGAAAGGGGCCTTTCTCATACTGTTCCCAGAAAATTGAAAGTGTAGAATTCTCCAAAATGTCTTGGTAAGCTGAAGCACATAGCTCTCCATTCACTGGAACAAAGGGACCAAGGCCAGCCCCAGAAAAACAACCTCACAGCATTATCCCTCCTCTACCATACTCTACAGTTGGCACAATGCAGTCAGGCAGGTAATGTCCTCCTGGCATTCACCAAACACGGCCATCAAACTCCCAGATAGATAAGTGTGATTCGTCACTTCACAGAACACATTCACACTGTTCCTGGAAGCCAATGGCAGCATGCTTTACAACATTTCATCTGACACTTCAATAGCATAACTGCACCAATTTAATGTCTATGACGAAGTAACAACAAAAAGCATTCATACGCTGGATGTTTTATCTGTTTCCTAAAAACTGACTGGAAAAAAATTCAAAAAATGCATTTTGGTTCATATCACCATATCAGATAGATGACTGGTCAAAATAATTTATAATTACATTTTGATACCAGGATCGTCTTTTAAGTTGTGCATGTTTTGCTTGTTTGTCATCAGAGGTTTAGAACACACCCATATGACATAGGTGTTCTAAATCAATATGTTAGGTTTCAATCTCACCAACTTTTTTATTCTGGTCAAAAAGCCCCAAGAGTTTGTGATTTGGAACAGTTTTGTTCACACCAGCAATTCATTATGCTGACAAGCTTCCCTGTATCTTATCTATTGTAACCCTCTCACACAAAGCCACCATCCTAGTTCTACAAATTGTGCTTCTGTTCCAGAGGTCTTCCGTCACGCATAAACCTTCTGTCATTTGACAGCACTGAAGTTATCTCCCCCTACTGTGCAAGAATGCATTGAGTAACATGGTTGGAGAGAGCACATACCCGAGCTACAATCTGCAAGTCTGCTGAATAAACTCTTTGTCTGGATTTACCAGGCTCTCAGTCACTACCAGCTCCTCTCATTTCAAATGGAGAAATCCTCCTTTAACAGTACCTCTGACTCCATAAAAATGTAAAAGCTCCCCTATACAGCAACTTTTTGTTTGCCCAGTTGAGCTTAAGTCTGTTGTGTGAATGTAGCATTCTCACTGAAGTGCGCAAAACTGTGAATCCATAAACACTGAAAGATTCCATTCTATTCTTTTCCAAAATCTGAAGAATTTTAGGCTGAGTAATACATACCTACATTTTGTATTGTAGGTATGTACTGGCTACATATTGGCTTGTATCATGGTTATTGTTTTATCGATGTTCTCTCTTCTTGCATTTTGAAAAGCCAGACCACCTCGTTCACACCAACCAGCCCTTCCTGTCCCCCTCTCTATGGACCTAAAGCTGGGTCTCACTTGCTCGTGCCACCTACTGGTTAAGCTAAGGTTACAATAACATTTGAGTAAAACTATTGCACAAGGCTTTAACAACCAGACACCCTAGAAGGTGTTATCACTCATCTAAATATTCATCAAACTGTGTTTAACATTCAAAGTGTAACATAAACCATTTAGAAAAACATGCCCATTTTATACATACTGTGTAATGCACCATTTTTTTTCTACTTTGATCATCTCATTTTTATTTATGTTTAAACAAAACTCATCCCTTTAAAATAATGTTAGTAGGATGAAAATATACACATCTATACATGGGATTAAAATAAAGCTAGAACTGGCTTCCTCCTCACCTGACAGAGTTGGTCATGGCTCCCTGGCAATCTGTGTGATATCCATTAGGGATGGCCCAGCGTCCAGGCTGGCTCAGCACAAACTCCGATCTGCTCCCTGGTATGGTGGTTCTCAGTGGGCTTCCTCCTACTCCAGCCACAGCTCCAGCATTTTCCCCAGCTGTAAGATCACCACCTGGGGCATCTGGTCCAGCCTCTGCCCCTTCTTGCTCCTGAACTGTTGCCAATTCTAGCTCTAGAGGTTCAGGACCCTGTAACAGTGCCCTCTGTTGGATGAGCGGCGTCAGTGGTGCCTCAAAGCTAACACAGCTGTCTGTCTCATCTGTGAGCGACAGCACGTCCAGAGAGTCCAGGCTGCTGTAGCAGGTCCCGCCCCTCAGCAGAGCAGACTCCACGATGCGCTCAAATGTGGAGCTGAAGCCGTCTTTGTTGTCCACCCTACTTTTCTCCCTCTCCTCCTCCAACTCTCTCTCCTCTTCCTCCTCTTCTTCTTCTTCATCTTGAACATCAACCTGCTCAACAATCTGCTCGAACGCCGAGCTGAAGCTGTCCTGGTTTTCTCTGCCATCACCTTCTTCCTGGATCACGTCCTCCTCTTCTTCCTCCTCTTCCTCCACTTCTGTTTCCGCCTGTTCTACAGTCGTCTCAAAATTAGAGCTGAAAGTGTCTAAGTGTGTTTGTGTCACCTCCTCATCTCCTCCTTCATCCTCCTCACCTGCTTCCTCTTCATCATCATTCCCAGCTATACCGTTTGCCAGCCTGTATCAAGAGAAGAAAAGGAAACAGGAAATTACCTTAAGCATGTGACTGAAACACATGAAATGAATTAACACGTGCAAAAAAATTAGGCATATTCATTCATATAGAGCTGACAATCAGACTGCTGGAAATTAATCTGCTAAACCATCACTATTTCACACCGTGCATTTAAAAGAATATGATTCTACTATAGTCCTTTTTCATATAGGACTGTTGCAAAACAGCAGTAACCATTTACCTTGATGTTACCTGTATTATGCTGTTGGTATGTCTTTATATTTCTGAGCATTTTTCATAGCTCACAAAGCACTCTACTAATTAGCAGGTGTGTAATTCTGCCACATGCTGAGCTTTTTACAGCCTGCCCTCCACTATCTTCTCTCTTTTTGGGGCAGTCAGAGAACTGGGAACTGGTTACTGGGTCCCTTAGCTCTTTAAGTATTTTTGCTCTTTTCTTTTCAGTTCATTTGTTGAGGCTCATTGACTATTTATTTTGTAAAATATGAGTAAAGCCCATTAGGCTAATTATGTACAAAGTGAGCCACAGTGAGAAAGCAATTTAACATCAAAAATATTCTAATTAGAAAATGCATAAAACATAAACACTGTCTCACTGACCAAAAAAGACAGTCTTAGGTTACTATAAAATGTAAGGTTACAGAAGCTGTGTTTGTCTGTTTAGTAAGCCACTCATAATTCTAATTAACAGGCTATGTGAGACTTTGTGCATGTGCTTGCTTTGACTCCTAATGGTGAAAACATTTGGATGCAAATTGTTCAGAGAAAAAACAAATAAATGCGATTTTGTGCACTAACCGGCCAGCTTGTTGAGAATTAGTTGCCTCCTCTTCTGTGCATGGGTGAATTTCTTCATTTTCCTTTCCCTCCTCTTCCTCTTTCATCTCCTCTGCTTCATGTGTTGTCTCCTCCCCTGTTAAGCTTTCCTCCATATTTATGCATCCTTCCCCCCTCGTCCCTTCCCTCTCCCCCTCTGCCTTTCCTGCTGCCTGATGCTCATGTCCAGGCCCGTCTTCCTGCTCCTCTTTCAGCTCACCTTCTACCCTATCACCTTTTACTTCCGCCCTCCCGTCTCCTTCTCTGTGTGTCTCCCCCTCCTCTCTTTCTCTGATCTCCTCTTCATGTTTACCCTCTTCTGCCTCATCCTTCACCCCGGCCTCCAGTTTCTCCTCATCTGCCTTGTTGTGTGTCTCTTTGGGCGGGTCAGTGCTGGTGCTTGTACTGTGCTCCACTGGGTTCTCTGGTGGGGTGGGAGAGGGCAAAGCCTGCCCCTCCTGGGTCATGGTGCCCTTCCCTGATGGGGAGGGATGACTGTCCGCTCAGTCTGACGATTCAGATTAAAGCTTTAAATCTACAATCTGGAAGTCCTCTCTGCAGAGAAAAAAGAAGGAGAGAAAAAAGGAAGACCCCCATGAACCACAGCAGTCATCTGAATAATTCTCAAATGAGAGTGACCTCTGCGACTTTCTCTGCAGGTCGCAGAATTCACTCTTATAAAAGCATCAGCTGTGTGCAAACCATTGTTAGAGACAAACACAGTATGTCGGGAACACTTTGTCCTCTGCTGCAGATGATCTTAAAACAGTTCTGAAGGGAGAGCGGCAAAAAACAATAGAACACAGACAGGCACAGAGAGTAATGTGTTCTAGAAGCTCAGAAGATTCATCATAACATTAGCTCCTCTTGATATCCATCAAGATGCCTGCCTTGACTGTTCTTAACCCAGTGAGGTCTAAGTCATCATTGGTGGCGAACCCAACCTAGCCCCTAACTAGAATCAAAATGGATAGTTTTGGGAAAAAATGCAAATAACTGAGGATGACTCAGACTTCACAGGGTTAATGCATGATAGAGACCCAAATCTGAACTTGTATTGTAAAGGTCTACTGTTACTCCACTTTGCACTGTTGCTTGCAGTCAGAACCTATCCTCTCTGAGGCTTAAGGACAAATGCTTATGGGCCCCTCTCAAATTCTTCAGTTCTGCAGAGCTACCAAAATGTGAATTAAAGACTTCATAGTAAAAGTAAAAATTTAAATGTCTTTTCTGAACCCTGATGAATTGCTTTTGATGTGTGTGAAATGGTGACTAAGACAAAATTCAATAGTTAAAAGATAAATAGTTTTTTAGTCACTGTTAAGCAAAACTGTGATGAGTTTTTGCTCCCAGCTTCTCACATTAGAGGCTTTATCTGCTTTTGCTCCCTGATAACTAGGCTTTTGATTGTCAGTTCCATATAGGGTCAAGCAAGGTTCAAGGTCCAGACTCAATATTAGACAAGAAGTATTCAAAATAAAAAGATGTAAATATGAACATCTACAACATGACAGCTGGACAAGCTTCATCAGCTCCAAAACAACTATTGATGGCCAAGAACAGCCTTTCAAATATTTTCCATTTCTTTTCAGCTATATTTGCTATGTTGTGGAATGTGTCAGTATCATACAGAGTGCAGCCAGGAAGCAGCCCTGTCTGGCTGTCTCTGCTCTACTGCTACGTTGCTTTGCTGAATCATCCGCAGCTTGGGATTTGCAGCACAACTGCAGTAAAATATTTACTGCAATTTGAAGGGTCTTGTGATGGCATGCAGATGCAGGTAAGGGGCCCGTTAGGCTAAAATGAACAACCATAATTCTGCCAACAAAACTCTAGTTTCTTAGGAGCAAAATTCCCTGTTAAACAGTGCAGGAAGAAACAGAACCATGGCAGAGAGGAAAGATTTATGGCAGGCTAGGACATGAGCCAAATTTATATCTACAAGTATGATGTTGTAAGTGCTTTGGCTTACCCCCTGAGCATGAGGACACCACAGGCCCACTAACTGTTTCATCAGAGCTGCAAAAGGATGATGCAAATTTATGCAGAGCCCAAAAAAATCACATAAATTGCTCCCTCCTTACTAAAGTAGAACTTCTTTAACTTCCATGTTGTCACACAAATACAAGCTGGAGTTCTCACTGTGGGAGTGTTCTTGTAGATGCACTTCAAGTCACAAATAAGAGAGCATCTTGCTTGTCACATTCCAATCTGAGAAGGTGAAGACTGTCTTCTGTTGCAGTAAGAAATGCAGGTAAACTTTTGAAAATACAACAAAACAAAACACAGGCACACACAACCCAGCACTCTATCTCTGCTACTGTAGCTTCCTCTAATCCTCCTCCTCTCTCTGACTGCTGCTGCGATGATCTCAAAGGACTCCGACAGATTTCTGAACAAATTCTTTCTGAATGCACAATCAGTGACTGGCCGACTCATTTTCTTTTGGTTTCTGTCTTTTAGTGGAGTCATGACAGTCACCAGACAGTTTCAGTGTATTCCATCCATAAAAACATAGTTTTTAAAAACATGCCAATTATAACTGCATTATAGCACACCATGACAAGGTGCATCATAGAAACTGCTAGGAAATCTGACAGCTTCTTAGACCTAATATACTTTTGGATAAGTATCTGCTGACTAATCTCAGATATTATGAGCTGAAATAGTCCCAAATTTAGGTGCTGAATATTGTAAACACATTTCCAACAGGAGCTTTCTGGAGTCCATATTCATGTACATGTATGAGGCACATGAACAATTTGCATTTATCCATTCTATTCACAGAGTGGAATTTGCACATATTATTATGCTGTGAAATGCACACACACACACACAAAAACCAGTGAAACATTTCCATAAATGGAAACAGCGAACGGTTATGAAACCAGACACGATAAGTGGGAATTCTGTCTCTCCCTCTCCGTGTGTCTCCGGTGTCCTGTTTTTCTCCTGCCCTGCCTCCCTCATCTGTTCAACATTATGTTTTCTGCTATCTCACAGTCTAACTCCACTCTCTCAGCCACTCATTTTGTGGTAATTGAGGTAAATGGGTCTTATCCTGAGGAGTGGAAAAAAGACGGATAGTGGAAGTGTGCAGCACTATGAATCCGGCTGCTAAAGAGAGAGAGAGCAGATGTGCTCAGACACCCCACATGGATGGATGAAGAAAACACAGCCAATGACAGAGAGGGGTGTGTGTGCGTGTGTTATCAGATGATATGTGTGTCTCTGACTCTTTGTGCCTCTATGTATACAATGCATTGCACTTTGTCAGCAGAAGACTCTTAAGCTTTATCAATTTCCTTTAATTGCGATCAGACCATCTGCCAATCATGTGAGTAACACACAAACACATCTGAAACCATGCCATCCCCCAGACATATAACTCAACAATCCAGTGAGAATGATGGACGAAAGACCAAGTTTCCAGTAAATAGGTTTTTTCTTTCCTCTTGTGTTTCTTATATCTCTCTGTCTGTCTGCATAGTGTTTCTGTCTCTCTCTCTCTCTCTCTCCCAAACACACACACACTGAAAAAACTGCACACAGACATACACTATGGTGTGATTTATTGATCCCCGAAACACAGAGCCGCAGTCCAATGGGAATCTTTAGTGATAAGCATGACTTGTCTCTATAAGCAGCTGAGGAGCAACACTACTGAGGTAATGAGACTGGAGGCTTTGAAATTATAGGAAAGTACTGACAGCACCACACATAGAGGTCAAAGTAATGCTGAAGCTGCTGCATTTGATCCTCATGTTACAATATTTATTTAACTGTAACTGTGCATGTGCTTACTTTTTATGAAAATGGGAACCCTTGCCATTGCAGACAAGGCAAAATGCTGACATGCACAGTATCATTTCAAACCTGATTTAAAAAGACAGATGAGATCAAACTTGTGTAAAAAAAAATTCCTATGGATTTAATATCTAAACAAAGTATTTAGGATAATGATGTCATCAATTCAATGTAAAAGAGCTATAAACAGTATTTTATTAATCAGATTTTACTTGTTACCAAACTGCTCAATATACATAATTCAGCACAAGCAGCTAAATATCCCATTTAGATGGCATGACAGCAAAGCCAGCAGTGCAAGAAGTAGGGCTGGGCAACTGGATGTACATGTTGACTGTTGGGAATTTGAAGACAAAGTCAAAGAGGCAAGGCTGAGATGGTTTGGACATGTTTACAAGAGGGACAATAGATATAGTGGATAAAGGATGTTGCAAAGGATGCAATTGAGAGGGTGAGATGGAGGCAGATGATCCACTGTGGTGACCCCTAACGAGTATTTATTTGTATGTTCTCCTTCTGCCCATGTGGATTCTCCTGCTTCCTCCCACAGCCTAAAGACACGCATGTTAGAGTAACTAGTAATTCTGGATTGGCCATAAATGTGATTGCGAGCATAAATATTTGTCTGTCTCTGTATTATCCCTGTGATAGACAAGTGATCTGTCCAGCATGTACCCTGCCTCTTGCCCTGTGAAAGCTGGGATAAGCTCCAGCTGCTCCACAAACCTACATGGATAAGAAGATGGATGGATGGATGGATATTGACTACTGGTGACTGCTGGCATCATATCGATAAGTACTGTAGAACAAAGCATACATCAAGGGGCATTCACACAGGAAATGATTAGCAGCAAATATAGCAGCTGCCTGCTGCTATATTTTGACTGATGTGTCCACACATTATGGGTTGTCAGTTCTGATCATTCTGATGGTTCATTTCTGATTCATTTGGTCCCATGACTTGCAGGTTTTATCTGGTTTAAGGCAAAAATAATTCCAAATCAGGGATTTTGTATTCATTTCTACACCAAGTGAATTTGTGTATGCAGGAGCATGGAGTTGTGCTGCAAAAATATCAGCACATATATCAGCAAACACTGATTGTTGGACTCAACAGTGGTCAGCTGAAAAATGTTAACATATAACCCAAACCTAGTGGTTAGCCAGTCTGAAGAATGCATGAACTCCCATTCAGACATTTGAAAGATTGCAGCATGCAAGTCAAAAGTAAACAACTTTCAAACTTCTAACTCTAGGCAGTTTTGGCAATCATGATGGAACAAATAAAATAATCTTTTTAACTTATACACATCAAAAAGGTTTGTTTTGGTTTTCTCCAAAATATATCATTAGGGTCAGTGTCATCACTGAGGATGACTTACGGCTGACTTATGGTATTGCAGTATTCTTTGGGGGAGCCTATTACTGTCACCAGGGGGCAGTGTCACAAACAACTGGTCTTAGCTTGCTGTTGTTGGTCCTTTAACCAATGGTGGCAAACAGCAAATTTATATGTGTTAGAAACAATGAAAAGTGTCACTGGAGCTACTGTCTATGATTTTCTTACTGTTTTCTAATCTGATTTTTTGTGCTTCTCTGCCGATGTTGGGAAAACAGTGCTTGCTGCCAATAAGGATTCAACCTACACACAGCATCATCACATTGAGCTCCGCATGGTTGATTTTTTTGGAGGACTGCATACCAGCACGGCTGCGTTGGTTGCATTCCGCAAGCAAATACTGATGCAAACACACAACTGCAGACCCATAAATCCAGCATTAGACATCAGACGGTTAACAAAGCTTTTCCAAAATTTATCTCACAAAGTATATTATACAAATATTTTCACAGGCTGAGTAGTAGTCCCCATGACTTACATCCTAAACTTTAAGTGTAAAATTGGTTTCTTTCACTCATTTAATACAGAAAACAGGATACTTTTGTCCCTGTAAGCAGAGCAATCCTCAAGTGGAGTTGCATCCTGGCCAGATTTTATTGGCAGTCATTGAATGTAAAGTGATGCAGTGGAGAGGATTACCCAGGATTCTCTGGGAGTTTAACAAATGACAGAGCAACACAATAGGAAAGAAAATCAGGATGCTGGTTTTCAATATGATGCAACCTTTGTAATAGCCTTAACTTTATATTATAGAAACTGATGTTTTGCTCTATGAAGACTTAATCGTCTTAATCCATTAATCTCTGTCTAGCTATCTATCTATCTAGTAAATCTTTTTGGAAGACTGCCTGCAAATATTCATGCTTGGCATCACTGCACCACCTTTTACTGAGTTTAAGTGCTGGAGCAGGCCGTCAATTGACTCTTTTAACTTGCCTGACCTCATTACGTTTGTAGTGCTGACCCTGTTCATTTTACACAGAGGTATTTGTATGCAGCTCTTTTGTTTGTGCTGTGTGTCACCGTGAGGATTTCTTACTAAAAGGCAGCACCACAACACTGTCAAGTGGTGTGAAGGACGCAGCATTGGTGCTTCACCGCAGTCATTGACATCAAGTTGCTGCCATTATTTTCTAAAATGTAAATTGTACTGTAAATTGAACAGGTAGTTGATATAGAGGTAAAAAAAAACAGTAAAATGGTTTTATTTTTGCTTTCAATAGAAAATCTAGAGCAGAGAAAAAATAAGACCCCCAGGACAGCCCTGTAAGCACTCTGTAAGAACCAATTAGTAATCAAAATTAATTTATGAAACTGTCAGCTGAAGGCTAATGGATGATATCAGATCTGCATACTAAGAACAGAGAAGGAAAGCCCCCTCTGCTCTTCTCTTCTACTCTCTTCTACTGTCAGTGATACATGCTCAAAAACACTGCAGTCCTATACTATAAATGACCTACTGACCCTCTTCATAATATGCAGGCTGGGTGCAGCACTGGCTCTGCAGCCTTTCAACACACACACACACACACTCACACACACACAGCACAGCACAGCACAGAGTCACCTTTCAAAAATGCTGTTGTGCTACAAGCACAGATGCAGAGAGGAAAAAAAATCAAGTCATCATTTCCTGCTTATACGATCAGGATGGAAAAGCAGGAAAATGTGGACTTGGAAGTAGTCCAGGGGTGTTTTCCTTTCCTTCGTGTCTGTTCTACAAGTCACACCAATATTACCACTGAGCCTGTATTTAGCCACACCAGCCCACTGGAGCGGAACAGTCAGCCAGCTCCCTGAAATCACCCCAATATGTCACTTCTGTGCCGTCAAGGTCAACTGTCTGCCCACATTTTGTCACTCTAAATGCTTACATCTAAATACATGCTTACAATAATGTGGTGATTTATCTTGTTTTGGGGCCATTCCTCTGGGTACGTTCATCTTTTCTTGCAAATCCACTATTTATTATGCACACACAGACCTTTGTGGCATGTGAATGATTTGTGAAACTGGAGGTTGGGTAGCACTTCAAAATGCTGTGGGGTAATTTCCTGAAATTTACCACGTAATTTTTCTGAATTTAGGGTGTAATTTTTGGTACTTAAACTACTCAACAGTACATACAGTAAAATAAGGGTGGTAACAAGTTTTCCAGGAAAAAAATATACTCTAAAAATTTTTAATCAATAAGTAATTGCAAAGTATTTCAGAAGAAAAGGCAAGCATTATTTCCCCTTCTTACCACAATTTTAGCTGCATTATTAAGCAGACTAACCTACACAATGCTTTTCAGCCAGTCAGAACCATGTCTGTTATTATAATGTAAAAAGAGGAGGTTGGGCGATTCTATAATGCAGCCCCTAAAAGTACCATCGAACCAGACAAACACCTTTTGCCTGTAAAAGACAATGAATATCTCCCAGACCAGGGTCAACGCGTTTGTGGGATTACACCAATGAGAACCCATTATGAAGGCCTTCCTGTTCTCCCCTCACCCCATACCAATCATACAATACATGCCAACCCAAAGCCCAGTGGTACTTATTGGGGGATCTGGATGAATTTGAGAAACAAGCTGTTGTGCTGAAGAGGTCTGATTTTCCCTCATGATTACTCTTAGTGCATGAAAAGCTGATAAAAAACGTGAAATCTGAAGAAAAATCTAGATTTACCGCTGCATCAGATCCAGATTCATTTTTTTCTCTGTCTTTATGTGGACTTGGGTTTTACTCACTACTTTGCAGGTATAAAAGAAGACAATGAAGTGATATTTGTCTCATATCTATGAAATGTCACCAATTCTAACATATTTCAACCTGTAAGATCCAGAAGTACAATTTAAATTTGGGCCAGAGTGCTGAAATTAAACAACAACCTACTACTCCTCAGGGTGTATATACCTAAAAGGTTTGGTGAAGCTTCTCGAACTATGTAATGTGTTAGTGTGATAACGGCGCAAATCTCTACTGCAAACACAGGAGACTTGGTGACATATAGGGATACAATGACTATGCAGAAGGTGAAATATCATAAAGTTGCTCACTACTTAAAATTACTTACAGTAAGAGTTATTTCTTATTTCCTTTAAAACCTGCAGTGTTTACCATCCTTATTTTACTATTCTTACTGGTATATATTTTTAGGTACTAAGTTAAATTACACCCTAAATTCATAAGAATTAGATGGTAAATGTTACACTACAAGGTGTGGGCTGCAATTTGAAGAGCTACCAGAAGGTGTCTTGATCTTGAAATTTCTAACTAATCATCTTCTTCTTCTTCTTCTTCTTCTTCTTCTTCTAGCTGTTCCCATTAGGGGTCACCACAGCGGATAATCTGCCTCCATCTCATCCTACTCCTTATATCCTCTTCTGTCACTCCAACCCTCTGCACGTCCTCCTACACTTAATCCATGAACCTTTTCTGTGGTCTTCCTCTTCTCCTCCTGCCTGGCAGCTCCATCTTCAACATCCTTTGTCCAATATATCCACTATCCCTCCTCTGAACATATCCAGACCATCTCAGCCTTGCCTCTCTGACTTTGTCTCCAAACTTCCTAACATGAGCTGTCCCTCTGCTGTACTCATTCCTAATCCTGT
>VUQH01056803.1:0-22028 GCA_015106775.1 Etroplus canarensis | reverse complement strand
GGGGGGGGGTGGGGGGGGGGGGGGGGGGGGGGGGGGGGGGGGGGGGGGGGGGGGGGGGTGGGGGGGTGGGGTGGGGGGGGGCGGGGGGGGGGGGGTGGGGGGGGGGGGGGGGGGGGGGGGGGGCGGGAAAATGAAAGTAACGCGGCCGCGGAGCTCAGCGGGAGCGGCGGTGCTTTGAAAGCGACAGAGAGACGAAAAGCGGCGAAAAGCGCTGGAAGTGCGAGAGACAGCGTGTCCGCGCCGCGTCCGCGCCGCGTCCGCTTGGGCTGAAGCGAGAAGAAGGACGCAGCCGCGGGGATTCCCCTGCAGATGAGCTCATTCACGCAGACGGACCGACGGACCTGCGGCCGTCCGCTCGTGTTAAACCGATGACGGCGCTCCCCGCGGCTTTCACACCGATACACCCGCCCCGCTGCCATCGCATCGGTAAAACACGTGCGCGTCGTGTGACGTCCCGCTGCGCGCGCTGCGGCTTTCTGCGCGCGGACAGCGGCGGCGTGGCAACCAGCGTGCTCCGCTGATGACCTGTGACAGGTGACCGTGACTTTCCGCGGGCGCGGCGGGGGATCGGACTCCCCAGGGGCTTAACATGGGGCCCCGAGGCCGCGTTTTCTGTGTCGGACTGTGTGTAGGTGTGGATCTGCTGTCAGGAAGCCTTGTGCGTCAGTCAGGCCGGTTGTCGCTTTAGAAATGAAGTGAAGCAGGGGCGATGCTAGGATCAGACCTGTAGGGGGGGGGGGCTCAGCCCCCCCATCATAACGTTGCACGCACGCTGCCTTGCGATTTATACGTTGATAAAACAACAGTACGTAATGAACTTCCAGTTGGACAGAAAGACAACCTCTATTATGCTGCGTTCACACCAAACGCGATTCGCGCGGCGAATTCGCCTCCGCCGCCTCTGTTTGGCTGCGCGGCGAGTTCGCCCCTATTCGCGTGTCCAAAAGTGTGTTCATTAACCACGCGTGTGGGAGGAGCTACAGCCAACCTTTATTTATCGGCCTGATTGCTACATTATGGAAGACGTGGATGATGTTACCTCGCTTATCCTGGAACAGGATATTCTTGTCTCGATACGAATAAGAACAAACATCATAGAGCTCAGGACGAGCACAAACGGCGACGGTGAGCTCCTCCTCCATGTTGGTTTTGGACTCCACCCGCTGATCACATCATCAGCACATCACTACCAAAGCGTTCCTGATTGGTTGACGCGATGCGACTGTTCGCCAAAGTTCAAATTTTTAACTCTGGAAAATTCGCACTGCGCGGTCGATTCTCGCCACACCACCCGAAACTCGCCGCCGCTCACGAATCGCGCCGTGCCGGCCGCTCAAATCATGCTGCAGGACCTCTCGCCGCTTGTTTACATTGACTTAACGTTGAAACCGGCCGCCCCCGCCACACGAATCGCGTTCGGTGTGAACGCAGCATTAGTCCCCACAAGTGGGGAAATTCCAGATTCTACACTCTGTTGTTAGTGTACACAGTTCCACATGCAGATCTGAACACACACAGACACACACACACACAGACAGAACCAGTATACATAGTTCCCACAGACACATTTTTTGGTCACGTGACCTCCTTAGTGACGCTATCTTTGTTGGCAAGCTGTACTTGTTTACACACACTGCTGTTTATCTCCCCTGCCAATGTGAAACTGTTCTGATGTCGGATTCGACTTGTGATCAAAATCATGGAAAGGCAAAAGGAGAAAGACTATGTAGAGTCATTAAGTATGGAGGATAGAAAGAGCTACGATGAGAAAATCGGCGTAATAGATGTGGACCACTCGTTAGCCGAGGAAAAGCTGAACCATGAAGTCTCAGCATTGCCACCAGTTCAATACTATGACCCCCATTCCACTGGAGCTGTAATAGCGCCGATTATGGCGATCCGTGCCATTGTAGCGTTCTCGGTCAAAAAGGCTGAAAATCGGGTTCCTGACCATCTATTGCCGTTATATTCATGTTGTGACCCCAGCGCTTTGCCACGGCGTTCAGGATGCACTCACGTTTGTCACGTGCAATTCCTGTTGCATTAGTCCCGGCATTGCCGATAACAGCCGGTCAAAATGGCTATCGATCGACCGGTCATCGATCGGCACCAGTGGAATGGGGGTCTAAGACGTGTACCATTATCTTGTGTGGGTAAGTCACTGAAGGCGTACAATCAGTTTGTTAGTGGTTGGGTTGGCGACGTTTCCTCGAGTGCCCTGAATGCACGGCTGCCTGCAGCTTGCCTATAGCAATGGCAGCCGCTCGTATGTTGTGACGTGTCTGTGGGAACTATGTACACCACATGCAGGTCTGAATACACGTCTGAACCACAACGTCAGCTCCACCAGTCAAAAGTGGTCATGGTACAGCTGCAGAAACTGAACTGCGCAGTCGGATGTTGACGTTGTTTGAACGTAGGTGAGAGTTTGGGTCAGAACGCCTCTTACAGACTAATGTAATCAGATTATTGTAATGAAGGAATTATGTGCATATTTCTTTGTTTTGTAAAAGCGCAATAACTAATCCTGTTAGTGTGTTTTTGTGAACAGACTATTCTTACTGTAATATTGACGGTACTTATGTAGTGCTTGTCTACTCTATGGGCCTTGTCACACCGTGACGCTTTAACAAGCTTATGCCGACGCATCCAAATTCCTCTATAACGCTGGCATAACAATGATGTTAAATGGTCGTATACATAACGTATTGCTAACATATATAGAACGTGAAACTAACGAATGCTATCGTACTGCCAGCATTCACAACTTGAAACCCATTTATACCACTCCCTTTAAACGCACCACATTCGCAGTTATTCGGCAGCTGTGTGTTAGAAACACGTTTAGCAGAACTGGATCAAATACGTCTACAAACGTCAATATCCGTTAGAGGTATGTTTGATATATGTTACACATATGTTAAAAACATGTTATTCATAGGTTATTAATATGTTTTGGGTGTATGTTTTGACATATGAGTAGTGTGAGTCTCCGTATGCACATATGGTCCTTGTATGTGGGACGTATGAGCCATACGCTGGCAAACATCGGAAATTTTGTGCATGCTCAATATTTTGCAGTGACCTTGCCGTACTACCACGCATACTGGCGTACTTCAGCGTGCTTACGCTTGGTAAATTGTCATGTGTGACAGAGGCTTAAGCACTAACAGCACCTTTTTACTACAAGAGTCACCCACGCATTCACGCAGCACTTCAGTCTATGCCTTGAAGTACATTTAAACCATCACTTATACACACATACACACCCAGTGGATTACCTGATTACCTTGCCCAAGGACACTTTGGCACATAGGCTGGAGCAGCCAGGGATCAAACTGTCAACCTTTCTGCTTCACCTCCTGAGCCACAGCCACACCATGTAGCCTGTCTTTTTAAGAAATATACAACTCTTTTAAGCAGTTCATGACCGTGCACGTCTAAGTACCATCTCATTTGTTGCATCGTGAACTTAATACAACAGACTGTTGGACTCATCGCCTCGTTGTCCTTGACGTCAACGTTCTGATTTATGACCGCAGTGACTCCTACTTGTGGCTATTGTGCTGTACCATTAATAACTGGACTCGCACCTACTGCAAAGCTGGGGTGTCTAGATTTTACTCTCTGATATATTCTTTACAGATATTCATGTATACTGAACGTATGCCTGTAACATAAGTAATTTCGCCCCTGGGGGATTAATAATGTATTCTGATTCTGATAAGGCTATAATGCTGTTGCATTTGTGAGCAGGTAATGAAATAATTTAGCAGGATGAGAGGTGGGTTAGATAGGTTAGAGGTTGCAAGTTCAAATCACCTCCCTGGAGTGTGTTGTTTTATTTCTTCCTGACTCTTTCTATCAAGAACGTTTTGGGTTTTTTTTGGCTTAATTCTAATTGATAAACAGAAAGTAGGAAACAGTTCTGGAACACAAACGTTCTCTTGCTAGGAAACCTGATAAAAACTGTTGAGGCAACATTTAAAAACTACGTCCGTCCGACGTGGCGGGAACATCCGCGACTTCGGTTCAGCTTTCATTTTGGAACTGTTTTTCGACCACGTTGACAAAAAACTACCAAGTGGTGGTTATTGAGCATCGACATGTTTGCTGGACAGAGGTAAAAACTCAATCATGATGGCCAGAATTTTTGTTACCTTTAGGCGACACTGTTTTGAGCTACCGATATACTGCTGACCATCAATTACAAATAATAAAAGGATTAAGCGAATAAAGAAAAATGTAATTACTGGGATCCTTTTTACCCATTCACCTGATATCTGTCCACGTATGTATATTAATGAATGACTGCAGGCTTAATCATCCATTGCTGTGCGTTCACAGTGACTCGCTGTGCTCTGGCTGGTATAAACTTCCTCTTCATGTTGGAAATCCGCCACACGCCCTGCTGTCTGTCTCACCCACTGTGTTCGCACAGAGGTGCAGAGCTGCTGCCTGGACCTACTGTATGCACTTATTCTGTTTGTGATGCACAGTTAGTGAACAACAAGTGCATTAATCAGGTGCAACATTTCTCCCACGGTTCTCATAATGACACGTGTCCATTTCCAGGTGCTGCAGGCACTGTTTGCTGGCTGATTCACCAGAACACCTGTCCTTCCACATTCCTCTGTCCTCTTCTTTGCCTGACAGACTCGTGGCACACTTGCTGCTGCACTGATTCATTACGGTTGTCTTTTCAAAATCTGTTGATAGCCTTAATTAATTCTGGAAGGCTGTACATTATATTAATTTTACGAAGATTGCCTTTAAAATTCAATTTGTAGCAAAGCAGAAATGAGGAGAAACGTGCTCAACATTGTTTCAGTCTTTTAACCACATGGGGGAGCAGTCCACCAAATCATCGAGCCATTAAAGTAGCGTCATTCACAACAGACGCTGGCACATCTGGCTGCCTCTGCAAGAAGTAAAGTGGTGAAAGATTCGTTTTAACTTGAAAGATTTTGAGTTCATACAAACCCTCCCTTTACCATGCAGACTAAACACAGGGCATCAGGTACCCCTGAGTGAAGATAGATTTGTAGTCTGTGCCTTCTATGTAAAGACAACTGTCCTGTTCAAGACGTGTTGCCAAAAAATATTTCGTATTGCACAGCTTAAAATCACCCGTACAATGTCTTTCTCCTCACCTCCTGCAAGCTCATGGCAACAGCAGATACATCTGTGGGAGGATCCCAGGAGGAGTCCAGTTTGCCCTCTGACGAGTCTGTGGGGAGGTCTGAGGAGTCGAGGCTGGGGTCTGAGGAGTCCAGAATGAGGTCGTCGGGCCCCATGCTGTCCTGGGAGTCGGAGCTGGCCTCCATCCAGCACAACTTGAAGTTCGTGTTGAAGCTGAAGGAGGAGTTTGTTTGTCCCATCTGCAGAGGAGTGGTGCTCAATCCCCAGCAAAACTCCTGCGGGCACATCTACTGCTTCCACTGTCTCCAGGGACTTCTGTAGGAGCCAGTCTACCTTAAGATACTCTCACATTGATACAGCCCACCTTAAAAACACGTACCAACACAGTCATCTGCTATCACATTCCACCTTAAATCACAGAGATTTGAACACAGTTCACCTTAAAGAACAGTCTGGTTTCCTTTCTTTTTCTGATCTTCAGTGTGCTTCATGTTTCAGGGAGAGTTCTTCACCAGCCAGCCCAGTTTGCCCAGTGGACAGAGCTGTCATTACACCAGCGGAGGTAAGACTTAAATCTGCAGTAAATGAGTTGTAAACTTCAGCAGAAGCGTGTTATGAACACAAACTGACTCTGTAACTGTTCCACTGCCTGTTAACACAAATATCCAATCAGCCAATCACGTGGCAGCAACTCAGTGCGTTTAGGCACGTAGAAACGGTCAAAACGACCTGCTGAAGTTCAAACTGAGCATCAGAGTGGGGAAGAAAGGTGATTTAGGTGGTTGTTGATGTCAGAAGGGCTGGTCTGAGTATTTCAGAATCTGCTGTTCCAGTGAGGTTTTCAGAGGTTTACAGAGAGTGGTCCAAAAGGCAGAAAATATCCAGTAAGCAGCAGTTCTCTGGGCAAAAAGACCTTGTTGATGCCAGAGCAGAAGGGTCTGACCGATTCGAGCTGATACGGAGGCAACAGCAACTCAAATAACCACTCCTTACAACCGAGATATGCAGCAGAGCTTCTCTGAAGGTATGCTACAGCAGCGGAAGACCACACCATGTGCCACTCCTGTCAGCTAAGAACAGGAAGCTGAGGCTACAGTTTGCACAGGCTCACCAACACTGGACAACCAAAGACTGGAAAAAATGTTACCTGGTCTGATGAGTCTCAGTTTCTGCTGTATCGTTCAGATGGAAGCATGGATCCGTCCTGCCTTGTCTTAACAGTTCAGACTGTTGGTGGTGTAATAGTGCTGGCAGTCATTTCATGGGACACTTTGAGCCTCTTAGTGCCAGCTCAGCATTATTTGAATTCCACAGCCTACCTGAGTGTCTTCTGACCATGTCCATCCCTTTATGACCACAGTGTACCCATCTTCTGATGGCTGCTTCCAGCAGGATAACGCAACACGTCACAAAACTCAAATCATCTCAAAGTGGTTTCTTAAACGTGACAGCGAGTTAACTGTAGTCAAATAGCCTCCACAGTCACCGGATCTCGGTCCAGTAGAGCACCTGTGGGATGTGGTGGATGAGGAGATTCACCACGTGGATGTGCAGCTGACATATCTGCAGCAGCAGGCGTTTGATTGCTTCGTCTCTGGAATCAGCTGTCTGATTGGCCAAAGAGAACGCATCCCAACAATAAAAGCGAACACCAAATGGTGGCAAATGACATCAAACCGCGAAGTTTTGTAAAGGAGGGGAAACGCAGATGAAATTGATGACTTAACTGAGATCATTTGATTATTTTTGCGTCGTGCAGCTTGGCTTTACCCAGATTCCTCCCTGCTAAAGACGCCTTTACATTTTTCACTGTCACCGAATGCATTGTCCTGCAACGATTCATTTGAGCTGCTTAATAAGACATTTTTTTTGCTGCCGAATAACGAACATTTCACCACCCTTTGCTTCAGCGCCACCATCAGTCAGATCAAGATTCCAGTTGCGTTATATATTTGTATGACTGTGTGAATAACGTGTGTTCTGGAGTGTAACTGACACTTTTTGGTCACCAGGGGGCACTATGGCACAGAGGAAGAACGTACATCAGACTGTAATAAACACACATGATATTGTCAGTGTAGGTTTGACTCTGCACATTTGAATTGTTGGAAGTTTTTAAAAAAATGTTTTGTCCCTACAGGTTTTCCAGGATAACTGCTGCAAACGTGAAATCTCCAGTTTAAAAGTGTATTGCACCAATTCCCCAGAATGCACTGCTGTCCTCACATTAAACCGTCTTCAGGTAAGTTTCGCCAGCAAAATGTTTAGTCTGACAGCTCATGGCTAATGGAAGTCTGTGTGCATGCTGAATACAGTAGACACCAGGTTTTTCTGAGGTGAAAAATGAGACCACGATAAATCATTTTAAAACTTTGTCCACCTTTATGGTGTCCTATAACCTGTACAACTGTTCAACTGAAAAAGAAACAAATCTGTTAGGGGGAAAATATTAAAAACAAACATGTACAATAAGCTGGTTGCATAAGTGTGCACACCCTAAAATGAATACTTTTTGATGTACCTTTTGCTTTAATTACAGCATTCAGTCTGTACAGCCGAAGCCATGGTTCGCATACGTCCAAATCAACAAACGCGACTGTCATGTGCCATGTGTCACGTGTCCTGTCACCCAGTGGCAGGACACACGATAATGTCAGATGCAAATAGGGTCTACATGTAACCCCAGACTGAGCTCTTCTTCTTCTTCTTCTTCTCCTCTGCAGGAGCACCTGAAGTTGTGTCAATATGAGCAGCTGCAGTGTACCAATGCAGGCTGCAAGGCAGTGTTACAGAGGAGGTACCTGCAGGAACACCTGACCGCCACCTGTCCTTACCGCAGTGAGCCCTGCCCGCACTGTAGGCAGCTGCTCCGGATCGACCTCATCCAGGTAAAGCACATCAAAACGGCCACGTGTTCCATTTAGAGAAGGAACATTTGCGCTTTTTTGTAAGCTAATGAAAATGGCGATCCAAATGTTTCCAGCTTTTCTTGGTCCAGCTTTCTCAGCACAGACCTGGTGCAAGTACAGAAAGATTTCACTTTCTACGCTGTGATATGTCCCTTTTATTGCGGGAGATGATTTTCACATCAATAAATCTAGAAAAAGACCTAAAATCTGCAGTGACGCTTCTCTTTCTGAAGTCTAACAGTACATGTAATGGTTTAGTGATGTGTTTGCGGTCACTTTGCGCTCTGTAGGATCATGTGCAGAGCTTGTGTCCGGATGTGGAGGTGGACTGTCCTGATGGCTGCTCCCAGAAGGTCCCCAGACACAAGGTGAGCTGACCCTCAGGATCTCATCACAGTCCTCAGTCAACTGCTGCTGTTTCAGCTGTGGAGAGCCGACCAGCTCTGGGCGGTGCAGTTATTCACCACGAGCCCTGTCTGTCTGTCTGTCTGTCTGTCTGTCTGTCTGTCTGTCTGTCTGTTAAAGGGTGAGGATCAGCGTTTACTAATTAGTTATACAAACAGCTGTATGTTCACATTCTTCCCAGTGTGTACTGCGTATTTCAGATAAGATTCAAGCTCATTAAGTATAACTGTTCAGCCACTTGTAAATGCAAATATCTAATCAGCCGCTTCACATGGCGGCGACTTGACGCATTTCGGGAAGTTACAACCGAACGTCAGAATGGGGAAGAAAGGTGGTTACAGTAACTTTGAACGTGGCATGGTTTACTGGTGCCAGACGAGCTGGTCTGAGCATTTCAGAAACTGCCGATCTGCTGGGATTTTCCTGCACAGCCATCTCTAGAGGTCAGAGGAGAGTGGCCAGACTGCTTCGAGCTCATAGGAAGGTGTACAGAAGAGAATCACTGAACCTTGAACCAGACGGGCTACAGCAAGAGAAGACCACACAGGGCGTCGCTCCTGTCAGCCAAGAACAGGAAATTGAGGCTCGGTCAGTTAGCGCATCTTTGGCATATGGGGGGGGGGACAGGAGAGTCACGTCATGGATGTGCAGCCAACAAATGTGAATGACATCATATCAATATGAGCCAAAATCTCTGATAAATGTTTCCTGCACCTTGTTGAATCTTTTCCATAAAGCATTAAAGCAGTTCGGAAGGCAAAAGGTGGTCCAAGCCAGTACTAGCAAGGTGTAAGTAATGAAATGGCTGAGTGTACGTCCTTTGTCTGTGCCAAATAAAATCAGCGCTAGAGAATAAAAAAGGGGCACCTTTAAATTTTCAAATACAAGAAATTGTAGTTTAATTATATGCCGCATAACTACAGACTCTAAAAACTGTAGGATCTGACCAATAAGAGTCAAGTATTCCACAAAGTCATCCAGTAACCTGACTTGTATCTTTTCTTGTTTTCTAGCTGCCTGATCACAGAGAGTCATGTTCTGAGGTTCACACTGACTGCTCCTACAAGAGGTTCGGCTGCTCTGTACAGGTGAGTTCAACTGATGAAACAATGGAACTTGTGACTTGGACGTTTGTGATCAAACAACTTTTTCTTCTGTGTGTTTTGTGCTATGTCCTGCAGGGTAAAAGAGGGAATGTGAAGCTGCATGAAGATTCTGCTGTCAATCATCACATGCTACTGGTCCTGAGGAGCAACACCCACCTGGAGCAACAGGTGTGACTTAAAAGAGCTGAGAGCTTCAGTCCTACTTCAGTTACACATTACACCTCCGAGAGCTTTTATGACCTCCCATTCAAAATCCACTGGCATTAATGTGAAGGTGGCCCCCTTTTGAGCTATAACACCTTCCACTCTTCTGGGAAGGCTTCCTGCAAGATTTTGGATTGTGTCTGTGGGAATTTTTGCCCATTTATCCAGAAGAGCATTTGTGATGTTGGGTGAGAGGACCTGTCTCACAATCTACGTTCTAGATTATCCCAAAGGTGTCGGATGGGGTAAAGGTCTGGGATCTGTGTGGGCTAGTCAAGTTCTTCCGCACCAAAGTAATCCAACCATGCCTTCATGCTTTATTATCATGATGGAACAGAAAAGGGCCTTCCCTAGACTAATCCCACAAAGTTGGAAGCATAGAAATGTCTAAAATGTTTTGGCAAGCTGAAGCGTTGAGCTTTTAACTTCACTGGAACTAAGGGGCCCAGACCAACCCCAGAAAAACACCCCCTTAGCATTATCCCTCCACCAAACTTTACAGTTTACACAGTCTAGTCAGGCAGTTAACGTTCCCCCAGCATTAGAGACTCATCCATCAGACTTCCAACAGGCAAGTTTGGTAACTCCACAGAACCAGTGCTCCAGAGTCCAGTTGATGTGTGCTTGATGCTTAATTCTTGGTACTGTAGTTGTGTCCTTCCAACACAGCAGAGAATGCAGCCAAAAAAATATGTGCTGCTGTGCAGCCCTCCAAAAACACAACTACAGGTAGACACGGAAGAAACTGTGTGTAGGCCAAATGCTGATTGGCTGAAAACTAGAGACAGGAAGGGAGTGACTACAGAGTTATGAACACAGAGGGAGAAGCCCAAAAAAACCCACTGAAAACCCAGCATGAAAAGCACAGTGGCTGATTACTTTTCATTATTTTAAACACTCTGAATTCAGTTCTTTACATGTTGCACCAATGCAGTACTGTAAATTTGCCTTTACCCCGCTCCATCTGACACTTGGCATCGTGCTTGGTGGTGCAAGGCTTGCACGCAAAGCTTGGCCATGGAACCCATTCTGTGAAGCTCCAGGCACTCAGTTTTTGTGCTGATGTTAATGCCGGAGGAGGTTTGGGGCTCTGCAGTTGCTGAGTCAGTAGAGTGAGACTTGTGCCTCAGCGCTCGGTGACCCTGCTCTGTAACTTTACATGCTCTGCCACTTTGTGGCTGGGTCGCTGTGCTTCCTAAACACTTCCAGTTTGCAGAGGTACATTGACAGTTGATCATGGATTATGTAGGATGGAGGAAATTTCACCAGCTGACGTGCTACTTGGTGGTGTCCTATTACAGCACACTGCAGTTCAGTGAGCTCTTTAGAATGACCCTTTCTTTTTCAAATGTCTGTAAAGGCAGACATGGCTTTGTGCTTGATTTTACACACCTGTGGCAATGGGAGTGACTGAAACACCTGAGTGCAATGATTAGGAGCTATGATCCAATACTTTTGTCCATGCAGCGCATCTGTTTGAGAGTTTGAAGATAAATGTGTGTTCACCTCAGATGGTTCTCTCCTGTGTCAGGTGGAGGTTCTCCAGGAGGAAGCTCTGCTCAGGCAGCAGGAGATCCAGACAGACAGTTTGCTGCTTGCTGGTCTGCAGAAGCAAATCAGGCCGCTGCTGCAGCAGAGCAGCAGTCATGAGCACATGGTCTCCACGGCTCAGGTTAGTCGATAAACGCAAATCTCGTTGATCCACTGGGCCCTGGCTGGGCCATTCTAAAGCTTTCCTTTTTTTCGGATGAAGCCATTCTTTTGTTTTTGTATGTATGTATGCTTGGACGTCATTGTCATACTGAAGGGTGAAATTCCTCTTCAGCTTTCTAGCAGACATCTGAAGGTTTTGGGCTAAATTTTACTAGTATTTAGAACTGTTCATAAGTCCCTCCATCTTGCCCAAAACCTCTGAAGGAAAACAACCCCAAAGCATGATGCTGCCACCACCATGCTTCACCATGAGTATGGTGTTCTTCTGCTGATGCACAGTGTTGTTTTGCACCAAACATACCTTTTGGAATTGTTGCCAAAAAGTTCAACCTCAGTTTAATCAGACCATAACACATCTTTCCACATGCTTTTAGGAGACCTGGTGTATTTTTAGCTAAATTTAGCCTGGCCTGGATGTTTAGCTTTGCAAGAAAAGGCTTCTGTCCTGTGACCCTACCCCACACTTCCAATGTATGGAGAATACAGGAGATTATAGTTACATGTACTACACAACCAGTACTTGACAGAAATTCCTGCAGCTCCTTCAGAGATACTGTAGAGCTCTTGTCTTTTCAGTAAGTTTCATCATTGTCTTCACTGTGTTCCATCAAACGGATCTCATTTTTGTACATCAGGAAACCCTGGTATTTTAACCAGGGTGTGTTCACTTTCTGCTGTAGTATGTGATAATCCACAGACTGTTTACAACAAAATAAAAGCGAACAAACAGCTACATGTTCACACACAGAATACCGATGCAGACCTTAGAGTCGGAGCGGCATTATGACAATCACAATAACCATGTTATCTGTGTCTGTGTGTGATCAGAGGACTCTCAGCATGCAAAAGGACACCCTGTCTTCTGTCCAGCTGGACCTTCAGCAGGTGTCTCGGGGGCTTCATCCTGGTCTGGAGGAGCTGGAGCAGCTCAGAAAGTCTCTGGACGCTGTGATGCAGGAAGTGTCGGCAGTTGAGGCCCTCAAAAAACACCTTGGTAACTAAACTGCTTTGAATGAGATTTCTCTCTGGACTGAAAATATGTTGTTTTCAGGTTTTCTGCTGCATGTAACGCTGTTTGCTTAGTTTAGATCCAAAAGCTCACCCATGTATATAAAACTGATGAGAAAACAATATGTATCCTTTATCATATCTGAAATTTATTTTACACAACTAAAAATTCCACAAATAAACTTCTTCTCCGATCTACCCTTGATCTAACCTCTTCTCCAAATCACTTGTGAAGACAAAAGACGAAAACCTGCTGCACATATTGTGCTCTGCCAGTCAGGTAGTCAATAATCCAGGCCACAAAGGGGGACATCCACCTCCATCTGTCAGCTTCTCATCCAGTGGAGGGTGAGCCAGGTGCTGCTAATCAAATGTACTTAATTTAGTGATCATCAGTAAGTGTGGCCACCTCTATAAAAGCAGAGGTCTGAAGCATTCAGGTGTGTGATAACACCGGGCCACAAAGTGCCACATGCAAATTCACCCCAACTTCAAACTGTGTCAGAGAAATTAGAGAAAACTAGAACCACGTCACAGACTCTACAGGCCTCAGTGAGCAGGTCAACTGTAAAGTTCATGACGGATCAACTGAAGCAACACTGTGGGCCAAAAGTCCTCCACAATGATGTGACAGACCGATAAAGTCATACTGGAAATTATTACTTCAGGTACTTTACTTAGTTCTTAAAAGGCCTGCACAGAGTGCCATGAACACTTCTTTTTCATATAGCTGTATTTTCACCTATCTGCACGTGTGTAAATAAAAGACAACTGTTGCTTCCAAGTCTGAAAGTCATAGCCAAAGCAGAAGTACCGTAAAAATGCATTCTTCCAAATGGCCAACAGGGGGTAACTCCTCTGGTTGCTGAAAAAATCTGACTGTACAGAAGTGCATAGGAAAATGATAATTTGGCTCTCTCACTGTATGACCCCAGTATGATGAATTTAGTGTTACTGGACACAACCTGGTGTTCATTTAGCAAGGTGTGCTGTAGTATGAGCTCCTCACCTGTCATGTTTGAAAACACCAAGATGGTCACAGAGAAAACACTGAGCTTGAAAAGAAACTCACTAATGGGTTACATCAAGATGGCTACGTCTTTTATATACAGTCTATGCTTACCTGCTAAAGGCCTGTAGTTAACATTTGCATGGATGTTCTTTCCAGCTTTATTCAGACTTCACTTTGCTTTCTATAACATCAAAAATCTTCTCAGCTGACCTTGTTGTCTTGCTTTATGTCTCGGCCGTGGTGGCGCTGTGTTTTCAGGTGGTCTGCCTGTCTGTTGCGAATCTTCTTACCACTACAGGAGCTGACTTATTTGCTGGATCTTTTCCAAACTTGTGTGGTTAATACCTATGATAGGCAGAAGATTTGACAGCATTTACGAGCTTGTGGGGTTGAAGGTCAAGTTCACTCAGGGTTAGATTTAAGGTGGCGGCAGGTGGGTTCAGGCATTTCATTCAGATATCAAAATGGCATGAAAAGCCACAAATACTGAAAATACATGTGGACAATCAAAGGCCAGCGACAAATGTTTTACAGAGGAGGTTGATCCCATTGTTGGTTATTACTCTGTTTTTCAGAACTAAATTAGACAACACTTCATCATTGATAGAGTGCAGATGCTCAGCAAGAACTAGGTCAGCGTTTCTCTAAATGCTTTCATTATTTTCTTCATCCAGGAACTTTGGAGGAGAAGTTGAAGCTTCACTCGGGCCTCCTAGATATTCACAGCGCTCAGCTCAGTCTCAATAAGCAGCACCTGCAGGAGCTTGAGACGACGTCCTATGACGGGAAGCTGATCTGGAAGATCGAGGACTTCGGGAAGAAGAGGGAGGCCGAGGCCAATGGCCAACCGCCGTGCCTGAGCAGCGTGCCGTTCTACACCGGACGCTGTGGGTACAAGATGGCCATCAAAGCCTATCTGAACGGGGACGGGGAGGGAAGGGGCACTCACCTGTCGCTTTATGTGGTCCTGATGCCGGGAGACTTTGACGCTCTGCTGCCATGGCCTTTCAAACAGACCGTGTCTCTGTCTGTTCTGGACCAAAGTGGCGCCGCTAACAACCGGAATCTCAGCTTCAGACCTGACCCGACGGCTAAATGCTTCCACCAGCCCGCAGCCAAGGCTGTGAGCAACGTTGCTGTGGGATTTCCCTGCTTCATTCCCCTCAGCACGTTAGAAGCTCCCCAAAATGCTGTGTACATCAAAGATGACACGCTGTTTGTGAAGGCGAAGGTGGATATGGCGGGTTTAGAGCAGCTGTAAGAGTTCTTCTGTATCTGGGCATCAGCTCAGGAATGACTATGTTGTGAGCAGAAATTACATTGCTCTGTTTTTACTGCAATTGTCTAATTTTTAAGCAAAATATAATATCAGGGTAATTATGTAGAATTTTCCGTGCGTAAATGCAAAATTGTAAGAAATAGTTAGGTTTATACCACTTTAAAAAATGGCTCATATGCCGTCTCCTCCAAAATTAGCAGCACAAGGCCAATGAATTACGTTTAACTGTGCACTGATGATGAATATGAGAAAAGAGATCAGACTTTCAGCATTTGTTACCTGGTATTTACATCTAGATGTGTGAAACGAAATAGAACTCAACACGTTTCCTATCAGACCACCCAGTTTCTACTCAAAATCCTTCATATTTGGCTGCATATCCATTGCTGCCAATAACTGCATCAAGCCTACGACTCTCAGACGCCACCAGATTTCTTGTTTCTTCATCAGTTCTGCCTTTCCAGGCTTCAGCCACACCGTCTTTTAGTTGTCCATTGTGTGGGGTTTCTCCCTTCAGTCTTGTCTTCAGCAGATGAAATGGATGTTCAGTTGGGTAAAGACTGGCTTGGTCTCGCCAAAACCTTCCATTTCCCTTCTGATGAAGTTCTTTAACAAGGTGGCAGTGTGTTATGGATCATTGTCCCGTTGCGTGATGAAGTTCATTAATTTGGACACATTTTTCTGTAAAGTGGCAGACAGTATGTTTCTGTAGATGTCTGTGTTCAATCTGCTGTTCCAATTATGAGTTACATCATCGCTATTAAAAAATGATTGAGCCTGTTCCAGAAGCAGCCAACAAGCCCAAGCCATGACATGGCCTCTGCCATGCTCCACAGATGATCTTGTATGTTTAGGATCATGAGCAGATACCTTCTTTCTCTACACTTTGGCCTTTCCATCACTTTGGCAGAGGTGGACCATCTCTGTTTTCTTTGCAAACTCCAGTCTTTTACTGCTGATGAGTGGTTTGCATCTTGCAGTAGCCTCTATAGTGTTGTTCTCTAAGTCTCCGTTGAACAGTTGTCTGTGATATTTCCACCCGTGTCCTTTGGAGGTTGTTCGTGATGTTACGGAGTGTTGTTTGGGGGTTTTCTTTACAGCTCTCACCATTTGCCGTCAGTTGTTTTCCTTGCACGACCAGTTGCTCAGCACACCGGTGGTTTCCTTCTTTTTTGGGACATACCAAATCATGATACTGGCTATGATGATATATATATATATATATATATATATCAGCAAATAAAAGCTGAAGTTCTGATCTCTCTTTTCTCTTGATGAATCGGCCTTATTGTTGCAACACTTTTGTAGGGGGCGGTATCAACATACATTGTTTTAATCAGTGGTGTTTTTATGGCTGCTGATCAGTGTTGGTTTTTGAAGAAGTCTAATATATACACACATACACACACAGACACACACACTTCTAAGATAATCTAAAACTCCTGCTTATCTGCACGTCTGGTGTCATTTGGGGGGTAGATAGACCAGAATGAAAAGAAGCTGTAGCCCACACATATGAATGTGAGAAAGAAAATGAAGGAGAGAATTTCCTAGTTTCAGCATCATCTCAGGGATTGTATGAGGAAAGTCCGACTCGAACTAAAGACGAAATCTTTTAAAGACTTAAGCTGACAATTACGTTTTTGAATTTGTTATCTCAGGATCGTGACTTCATGATCCGATTCACGCCGTTATATTTACTGTGCATTTAGATGAATTTACCAGGGTACTTTTATTTATTTTTTTTAACTTATGAACCCATACATGGCTTATTACGTGGCCGGTCTGCTGGTACAGCTGGTGCCACACTCACTCATGGCTCTCCTGCTCACCGCAGGCTTAAGCAACAATGAAACAGAGCTTCAAAAGGGACTTACTGTGCAGAGTATAACAAGGTCAGGCTGTGAATGCTGAAGGTCAGCTCAGCAGTATACATGCACTGTTCAAAAATTACTTTAAACTTTATACTCCTTATTTCCTTCATTACATAAAAACATAGCTAACAGAGACATCTCGGGCTATATTAACTGACATTATTGCAGACTGATGAAGAGAGTGATGCATAGTGATCATCATTTAGCTACAGGTGACATTCCTCAAGCAAACGTGAGAACGTGAACACACGTGTATTGATGATAAACGTCGCCGCATTGTTCCCCAGTGAGCCTGAATGAGTCCTGTGATATTAGCCAATTTTTGTGCAAACGTCAGACTTATTCTTGACCTCAAGGAAAAGTGATTTAAGGACGTGTCTCCAATAATATGTTATAAATAGATTTACAGATTTTATAGCTGTTTTTCTGCACAGTGTTTACACTCTGATCTTCTATTCTCCATCCAAGGGAATGAGCTCCCTTCAGACTAATCAAATTCATGTTAAAAAAAACGGCACTTTTTGACACAATGAAGAATCTTGAGCATATTTGGAGAGCTTTGATATTTAACAACCTGTTGTTCCCAAACACAATCCCTGTCATCAGAAGGCAGTGTTTGATCTTTAGACCCTATCACCTCTGTGTTTCACCTGTGTATGTCCTGATCTTTAATTTGATCACCCTGTTATTGCCTTGTTTTTTTTTTGTCACTGTTTATCATGCATATGTTAATCGTATCCCACCCGTTCATTATTGCCCCCTCCCATCCTCGTGTGCATCAGTATAAATGTCATGTTTTGTTGCCTTACCTTCCCAGGCCCACCCTCTGGGTTTGTGAGCTCCCTGCATACCAGAATACTCAATAAACACACCACCACAGCAAACTTTGGTGAAACGGGACTTGGAGTCATTTCTTTAAAAATGGCCCACATATAAGCCTCCTATAAATTATATGATTTTAAAAATAGATGTATCCCATGAGAAAAGATGCATTTTAACAGACATGGAGTATATGAATATTGTTCTACTGTTAAAACAAGATTTTTTGTAATATTATCCTAATTATGTAGAGCCCCATAGGGTCATGTCATCTACCTTATATAACTGTATCAAAGCTGTGTGCAGCCAGGCTAGTCATAAAGATAACCTGGGCTGAGCAGTTAATGTGAAATCTGAGGGAAAGAAAACCTTGCTTTTTGATTGGCTGATAGGTGAAAACCAAGCCAGTTTTTTATGGCTATATTATTACATCAGATGGAAATAGGCCTGATGCAACCCCCCCAAGTGCAGTCTGACAGATTTGGTACCTTTAGCAACTTTTAAGGTCATCCTTCAACCCTGGAGTGTTGAATGATGGATAAACAGACTGATGAGTCAAATTCACAACGTAATATAATAAAAATAAAGAATGCAGGAATTAATGTTTCTGTAATAAAAACAAGAAATCAAAGGAGCAGTGTGTAATAATTAAGATGATCTATTCTCAGAAATCGAGTCTAACTTACATATTAATGCTTTTTATAGTGTAAAATCACTCCAAGATAAAAGTTGTGTTTTTATTCACATGAAAAAAAGGATATTTATACACACAAGAGGAGCAGGTCCTCTTTTTGTCAATGAGATCACTCCCTGTTTACGGAAAATGTAACCGCTATAACGATGAAGAAATGCTGAAGAAGAAGAGAGGAGGACGAAAATCATGAAACTCGCTTTTATTTAAAATCTTTTCTGTGATTCTGTCTCATAAATAGAGTATCATACATGTTCTACAACACAAGGAAGGCCCCAGTTTGTTCCCTGATGTTCCCTGACTGTAGTAGGTTCTCTGCGAGGGAGGGCAGGTTTTTAGTGGCTACATTTTCACCAGTGTGGCACAAAATATTCCACAGTGCCCTGTCAAAAGGGAAGGCTGCAAGAGCCTTATTCAGGGACCTTGCATTTGCATGTAGGACATGCCATATGAACAGTACATAATACATTTAAAAAGTTCACATATGTGGAACATATAAGTGCAACAGTCTCTGAAGACCTTTGGTTTGCAGCCTGCAGCTCAGTTTTTGATGGCCCAGTTTTGATCTGGTAGGCAACACTGTGGTTTCAACCGTGTTTGCTGGGTTGTACCCACAATCTCATTCTTTTGGTCGCTACACAGAGCCCATGGCCATGGGTGAGAGTAGGAACACAGATTGACTTGTAAATAAACAGCTACACTTTCACGCTTAGTTGTCTCTTCAGCTCAACAAATGAAGAGCCACCACAGCGGTAGTATTTAATGTAATGTCTCTCCCAGTTTAGACTCCGTCACTGTCACCGTTGTGATGTTTGGACACTCCTTCACTGGCAGTTTATGCTGTTTGTTCTTCTTCAAATCAGCCAACAGCTTCACAGTTAATTCTCCTCAACAATTCTTGCTCAGCTCCTGGTCTCTCAGAGTTGGGGCCAGAGAATCACAGCTGGTCTCCGTGTACGCCGACAACCTGAGTGAGAGAAATACATCTCAATAATACCATGTCAATAAATACAGAATTTTAATAAAAACCTATACTATTTGACCCTTTGGTATTTGCATTCATTTAAACTACCCCACAGTAGAAAAAAGGAGAGCTCAGACAGTTTATTTATTGAGCCAATAGTTGACAGAAAATTAATGATGTCTGTGTTTTTGGAATGTTTAGGTAATCTTCACATTCTTATTTGTAGCCTGCTCACACTCCCGTTTTTGGTTATTTTGGGTTTTTCAGTTTTATTCTAGGCTGCCATCACTGGCTTAGTTTGGTTCTTGTTCATTTCCTTTGTTACCTGCATGTTTGGGACTCATGTTCTGTTTTGATTCTGGTTTTAGTGTCTTTTTGTATTTTCTGAGTTGTGTCTTTTCTTTGTGTTTCGTGTTCTTTGAGTTCTGCTCCCAGCAGTTATTTTTAATATTCTTTCTCTGCCTCCCCTGCATTTTCCATGTGTTTTAAAGTTACCTGTGCCTAGTTTGAGTCTTTGTACATTTCCTGTCTTGTTTTGGTATCTGTCATGACCTTTGCTTTGTATTTAATTTCTCTTCCTGTCCGCTACCCCGATTCCTTGATTGTTATTACCTGTGCTCCTCGTCTTCCTGTTTCTTGTTAGTCATTAGTCTCTTCATTTTATTGTCACGTTATCCCTCTGCCAGTGTGTTCCAGCTTCCTGTGTTACTTGCCCTGTTTGTATTTTTCATGCGCCTGCTTTGAGTTTTTTCACCCTGCTTCCTGGAGTCCTGAATTTGGGTCCACAAAACTCTCCGCACCATTATAACAATTTCAAAACTTTAAATTGCTGCTTTTACAAATTTGTTATATTTCCATTGGCTCATTTAGATAACTGATTATTTTTATGATGAGTTTTTATTATTTATATCTAAACTTAATTATATTATCAATGTTTATTCATGAGTCTGTAAAAATGGAGCATTTTAATCTATTTTTATTGTCATGATGTCTGGATAATTGTTAGGATAAAACGTGCTTTTCCTTTTTTGAATCACTTTAAGTAAATTTTACAAGAATTTTTCAATATTCCAGAAGTTTTAGAAATTAATCAAAATCTTTATTTGGACAGCTGACTACCCAGTAATACCGAGACTTTATTTTTCCACGTGTTTCAGTTCTATGTTGCTTCCAGGTGATGCCATAGAGACGCTCAAGTTAGAATATAATGTCACCCCATCTGGATACACGTGGTTTTGGTCTTATCATCCCGCTCATACATGTAAATATCAATAAAGTTGCTGTTGCAGAAGACCTGCTTATCTTCCATTAGAAGAGCGAGCATAGACTGAGTTACTTTTTCGAAGTGGCAAATAATTTTAAATGCAGGACTATAAACAGCGCAAAAGATGTCAGCAAACACAAACTGTTTTGTTACCAGCACAATTAATGCATTTAGTAAATGGACTGGTATTTGTGTAGCGCTTTTCTCATCTAACTGAGCACTCTTTTACAAGCCTCATTCACCCATGTACACATACATCCATACAGCGCTTTATTTTGTGCCTTTCAGCACATTTAACTGTCGCACACACATTCACAATCCAATGGATGTATCAGGAGCAATTTGGGGTCCAGTGTCTTGCCCAAGGATGCTTCGGCACGTAAGATTGGAGAAGCCGGGATTTCAGCACCAGCCTCCCTGTTGGAAGAAAATCCGCTCTACCTCCTGAGCCACAGCCGCCCCATTTGGGAGGGAAATGGTAGTGAATGAGAGGTTCACTCTCAAAGAAGGAGAAGTAGGTGAGAAATAGAGGCCATTAGAAGATCCTCCCTGATCCCAGCCATCCCAGCCACAGACTTTTCATGCTCCTGCCATCAGGCAGGTGATACAGAAGCACAAAGACCTGCGCCAGCAGGTTCAGGCACAGGTTCTACTCATCAGACTAGTGAACAGCTGAAAAACTCAAACTCCTTGCACTTTCAACACACTCCTGGCTCTTCACTTTGTCCCCTAAATCTACATTAGTTCAACACTGACTTATGAGCCGCTACTTTTAAAACTAAGGTATAAGACTAAATTACCATACTCTACATATGTTGAATAAGCAATATATACAGTGGCTATAGAAAGTGAACCCACTCCCGGTAAAAAAAAACAGGTTTTTCTAATGTAAAAAAAATGTGGCTACAATAAATAATTTCAACATTTTTTTTACCTTTAATGTGACCTATACACTGTGCCAATCAATTAAAAAAGAAACAAACGTGTTACAGGGAAAAATATAAAAAAATGTACAATAATTTGGTTGTTGGTAAGTTAGTAGGTAAGTTGGTTGCATAAGTGTGCACACCCTAAAACCAATAGTTTATTGAAGCACCTTTTGCTTTAATTACAGCATTCAGTCTTTTTGGGTTGGACTCAGCATGGCACATTCTGATTGAAAATTGAATATTTACCCTCTCTTCCTTGCAAAAGTGCTCCAAATCTGTCAGACTGTGAGAAAATCTCTTTCATCTTCTTCTAGTGAGCCATTCTTTTGTTGATTTGGATGTATGAATGGGGTTTTTGTCATGCCCAAAGGTGAAAATCCTCTTTAGCTTTAGCTTTCTAGCAGCCATCTGAATGTTTTGGACCAAAACTGACTAGTATTTGGAACTGTTCATAAGGCCCTCCACCTTAACTAAAGCCCCAGCTCCAGCTGAAGAAATACAAGCCCAACGCATGATGCTGCCATCACCATGCTTCACCCTGGGTGTGGTGTCTGTTGATGCTTCTTCTTCTTCTTTCAGCTGCTCCCATTAAGGGTCACCACAGCAGATCATCTGCCTCCATCTCATCCTATCCCTGCATCCTCTTCCCTCACACCAACCCTCTGCATGTCCTCCTTCACTACATCCATCAACCTTCTCTGTGCTCTTC
>VUQH01056797.1:34062-53765 GCA_015106775.1 Etroplus canarensis | reverse complement strand
GATGGTTTGGACATGTTCAGAGGAGGGATAGTGGACATATTGGACAAAGGATGTTGAAGATGGAGCTGCCAGGCAGGAGGAGAAGAGGAAGACTACAGAGAACATTCGTGGATGTAGTGGAGGAGGCCATGCGTGTCCCCGGTAGCGTAGTGGTTTGCGCATTCGCCTTTGAAGCGAAAGGTCCCTGGTTTGATTAATCCGCTGTGGCAGCCCCTTGGTGGAGAATACAATGGAGCAGCTGAAAGGTACATTTTAGTGAAGGAGGACATGCAGAGGGTTGGTGTGAGGGAAGAGGATGCAGGGACAGGGTGAGATGGAGGCAGATGATCCGCTGTGGTGACCCCTAACAGAAGTATTTTTTTCAGGTGACACCTCTACTGTAGAGATCAAAAACATTTTTTAGCCAGATGTAAACATGTTTCTTTCTGCTGTAAAGTTGGACATTTTAACCTGGGAGTCTATGGGGACTGACTCACTTTACGAGCTAGCAACTAGTGGGCATTAGAGGAACTGCAACATTGTCATTTTTCATTCAAGAGGGTGCTTCTTATAAAAACTGATGGTGTATGATGGTATTTGTTTAATTTTTAAAAAAGAAAAGGGGGGAACCAAGCATAGCTGCTGTTGTTGCTCATTGTAGATATTGAGGGGGAATATTGGCCGACTAAAAATAAACTTGGTTGATCCCACTGTTTTGCACCAGAAATCAAGGTTTGTTGAGCTAAATATGAATGTTGTCAGCGTAGCCAGGATTACATAGCCACGGATCACAGCATGTAGCTGCAGACTATGCTGCGCCGCACTAATGCCTAAAATGGATATAAATGAGCAAGATAGAAAATCTCGTAAGCTCAGTTTGACCCAAAAAGGTTTTTTTGATCTAGAAAATAAACTGACCTGCAGCCACTTTTCTTGAGCATCATACCTACATTCAGTGCCTGCATTGTAACCTTTAGAGGAAGAAGGCTGCTGCTGCTAGCCTTGGCCATGCTTTGAATGCCTTATAACATGTGATCTAGCTGAATTTCCATTTACCCAACAAGGAAATTAGTCAAGTTTATTTTAAGCACATTTATAAACATATGTTGACCAGAGTGCTGCACAGCCAAGAGAACGAGAATAAGAGAACATAGTTAAAAAATTCTAAGAACTAAGTCTGATTTAAAAGCCATCGAATAAAAATAGGTTTTCAAACAAGATTTTAGTGTCTACTGACGGGGAGGTCCTGATGTGAACGATCTCCTCTAGGTTTTAATGTGGACCTCCGTACATCTAAGAGCATCTGCTCAGCAGACCTCAATGATGTTATGGGAATGTACAGAGTTAAAAGATCAGAGAGGTAGGGAGGTGCCAACCCGTGCAATGATTTTAAAACTAACAATAAAAATTTAAAATCAATTCTAAAACTGACTGGGTGATATGTGGTCTCGTGTACGCGTGCTGACACCTGAATACAGACTATTGCAGTATTTGAGGTGAGACAAAATAAAGGCATGACCTTGACAATGACCTTTTCAAAATCTCGGAAGCAGAGAGATGGCTTCACCTTAGTGAGTGCCCGGAGATGGGGAAAAAAAACTAGCCCTAACTACAGTGTTTGTTTATTGAAAGTTAAGGTGCTATCAAAAGGCACTCCCAGGTTCTTTGCAAAGGGTTTCACATACCTTATTATAAGGGGCCAAGGTTGTGGAGGTCAGGGGTTCCAAATAGGATGACTTCAGTTTTCTTTTCATTTAAATTAAGAAAATTCAAAGCCATCAGTGACTTAACATCTTCTAGGCAGTCCAGTAAGAACTCAGCAGCATCTTTCATGTTGCGTTTCAATGGCACATACACTTGTGTATCATCTGCATAGCACTGAAAGGTGATGCCCTGTTTTTCAAGGGCCGAACCTAGTGGAAGCATGTAAAAAGAAGTGGGCCAAGAATGGATCCTTGAGGTACCCCACACAAAAGAGGAGCCTTTGAGGATGATGTGTTGCCCAGTCTTAACTGAAAAGCTTCTATTGCGTAAGTATAGCCTAAACCATTGCAAAGCTGTTCCTTTGATACCAACAGCATGTTCCAGTCGATTGATAAGAACACTATTGTCTATGGTATCAAAGGCAGCACTGAGGTCTAAAATTACTAAATTGGCAGAATCCCTGGAGTCAGTAATGAATACAATTAATAGGGAAGGATTCCCTGACCTTCAACCACCTGTCGTCTGCATTGACCTGTTCAGTTATATCATATCAGCAGGTCTGAACCGGTCTGAAGGCGGTTGTATTTTTCACTACTTGTCTTGGACCGCGCACTGAGCTAAGCAGAGGGTACTGGTAGTCAGACTGCCTGGACTTCTAAGTACTCTGGTATTACCAGGGCTAGGCAACTTTCCTTTTCAGACGGGCCTACATACAGTAATTTTTACTGGTGAATGTAAAGAAACCCACGGTGGCGTTTCCAGAGGTTAATCCATATTGCCTGCAGTGGAGCATCAGTTGAAGTTATTTGGCATTAGCATCGCAGCTGCTCGGTGACATTTAAATAACACAGACTTCGGTTCAGTTTAAGCAAATGAAAGTTTGCGTGCTGGTTAACGGGACATCCTCAAAGCATCCACCTGTCAACCCCCCCCCACCCCACCCAAGCAAAGCCGTGTGGTGACGCCCCATAATAACGCCGCTGAGTTTTTCACCTAAACCACTTCCCCCCCCATGAGTTTCAAACAAGGCCTCTGTTTATTTCAACACAGCAGGAAACAGAGACACTTCCTGAGATTATTTTCACAGAAATTTCTCACCCACGCATTTTCGATGAGCTGCAGCAGGTCTGATGAGATGTTTCTCTCGACCACAACTGCGCTCAGTTTATTGAGACACATTAAAACCAGAAAAAAAACTAACACGGATGTCCTCTCTTCTTCTCTCCCCTGTACTCTGTCCTCTCTTCTTTTCTTTCCAAACCTCTCAGAGTTTTCAAGAAGTCGAGCCCCAACTGTAAGGTGAGTCTGTCTGTTTGTTCTGCAACATCTGACACTGTGGTGAGGAAATAACAGAAACCAGCTTCCTCCCGCTGCAGCAGAAAGAACAATTAAAACATTAAGTTTTATTTATAGTTGACCTTTCAGACGCACACAGAGTGAATTAAAGTGCGTTAAAAGGGCAAAGCAGAGCATCAGCTGTCATTCATTAAACCCCGGTATTAAATCAGCTGAGAAAATTAAGAAATATTCTCACTGACCACTTTATTAGGTACACCAGTTCAACTGCTCATATTGCAAATATCTAATCAGCCAATCGCATGGCAGCACCTCAGTGCATTTAGGCATGTAGACAAGCTGATCTGCTGAAGTTCAAACTGAGCATCAGAATGGAGAAGAAAAGTGATTTTAAGTGACTTTGATCTGAGCATTTTAGAAACTGCTGATCTACTAGAATTTTCCAGCATAACTATCTTTAGGATTGACAGAGAACGGTCTGAAAAAGAGAAAATATTACGTTTTTTAAAGCAATTCTCTGGGTGAAAATGGTGAGGGGCGAATGGTCAGACTGCTTGGACCTGTTAGGAAGGCACCAGGAGCTAAAATAAGTACTTGTTACAACGAAGGTATGTGGAAGAGTGTCTCTGATGGGCCGCGGCAGCGGAAGAGCGTCTCTTCCTGTTAAAAGGGAGTTTGTCCTTCCCACAGTTGCCGAGTGTTTGCTCATAGGGGAATCATCGGACTGTTGGGGTTTTCTCTCTAATACTGTAGGATCTTTACCTTACAGTGTAAACTGCCTTGAAGCAACTTTTGTTGTGAATTGGCGCTATAGAAATAAAACTGAATTGAATTGAAGAGCGTCTCTGGTGGGCCACAGCAGCAGAAGAGCGTCTCTGGTGGGCCACAGCAGCAGAAGAGCGTCTCTGGTGGGCCACAGCAGCAGAAGAGCGTCTCTGGTGGGCCACAGCAGCAGAAGAGCGTCTCTGGTGGGCCACTCCTGTCAGCTAGGAACAGGAGACTGACGCTACAGTTCAGAGGCTAACCAAAACTGAGCAACAGAAGATTGGAAACCTTGCAGCAGAAGAGCGTCTCTGGTGGGCCACAGCAGCAGAAGAGCGTCTCTGGTGGGCCACTCCTGTCAGCTAGGAACAGGAGACTGACGCTACAGTTCAGAGGCTAACCAAAACTGAGCAACAGAAGATTGGAAACCTTCACCTGGTCTGATGAGTCTCGATTTCTGCTGCTGCATTTGGATGGTAGGGTCAGGTTCAGGCTGGCGGTGGTGGTGGTGGTGGTTTCATGGTGTGGGGGTCCTTTAGTACTAACTGAACATGGTTTAAAGCCCACAGCCTACCTGAGTGTTGTTGCTGACATGTCCATCTCTTTATGACCACAGTGTACCATCTTCTGATGGCTTCTTCCAGCAGGATAACAACACCATGTCATAAAGCTCAGATCATCTCACACATGACAATGAGTTCACTGTGCTCCGTGTCCTCCACAGTCAGCAGATCTCAGTCTTTGGAATGTGGTGGAACAGAGATTCTTATCATGTGCTGCCGACAGATCTGCAGCAACCGTGTGAGGTTATCATGTCAGTGTGGAGCAAAATCTGTCAGGAGTGTTTCCAGCGGTTTGTTGAATCTGTGCCACGAAGAAATAAAAAGGGTGTCCGACCCAGTACTGGCAAGGTGTACCTAATAAAGTTGCTGGTGTGTGTACATTTATGTTGCTTAGTTGAAGTATAGTTCAAATGAAAGGGAATCCAGTTAAAGCAGAATCAGTTCATAATGGAGCAGCCTGAGTCACCAGCTGTCACTTACATGTGGTTGGATGAAAAGGTCAACACTTCCCCCTGAAATGTAATCAGACTATTATTAAGGAAGTTTAATATGCACTCATGGACTTTGTCTCTGTGCTGTTAGTTCCTTCTTTTTACACACTGTAAATTATGTCATACTTTAAATTCAGACTGTCACCTTAAAGAGCTGCATTGTATATTTAACATACAGGAGAAAAATAAAGATGACACATTCAGCATCAGTCGAATCTACAAAACATTAAATAATGTTAATAAGGTTAACGTATTGCATTGGCATTATAAAAATGTACAGGGAACAAATACTCTTGAGTCTTCTGTTAACGTGTTATTGACCTGACACTTCTTTAGTCAGATCAGCTGAACTGAAGGAGCCAATAAAACGAAGCAGAACAATAAACACAAACTTCCAGAGAGCAGAGGTTTATCCAAAGCAATGGAGAAAATCCCACTGGCTTTTTGTTGAGGTTATAACATGTCGAAATGACTCGAACAAGTACCAATCCGCCTCTGAAATTAGTCCCCAGTTTCCTCCAGTGTGCAGCTGCCTCTTTTTTAAAAGCTGAAACTACACCCTCAGGAGGAGTTTTTAATCAGTGTGTTCAGACAGACTCATGAAACAACACACAGAAAAACTCCAGAACAATCCTTCAACATCTCGAGGTGGTGGAAGGAAAAGAACGGCCTGTGGGGCCGAACAAACTAGCCCTCTGGCCGCAATATCTGACCCTCCAGTGCCAGCAGAAAGTTTCCCTTTCATAGTTAACACCAGAACATTCGCATGATTATTCTCAGGTAATGATACACGGCCTGTATGAATCCCAGTGAAAACAGCAGCTAGTTGTCAGAAGAACTGTAACCACCACAGCCGCTGTTAGTGTAAATAACCATCAGTTACATGTCTGCTCCTGCAGTCCAACACAAAGCGCAACCAGGTGAGTTTTACAGGTACTGCTGAAATCCTGCAAGTGCTCAGCATAAAAAAAAACTAGAAAAATAAATCTACTTAAAAAGCAGAACAGATGCGAAACCAAGGTCATGACCACTCTGACCCGATAAATATATAAAATAGGTAGGTGTGCTGTGGGGTTGTGGTTTGCAACATGAAACTCTACAAAGGGAAATTATGTTTGCACTTATTTATTGATTTAGAGTTAAATTTTGTACCCTAAAACTATTTCTGAAACCCTCAGTACAAAAGAGGGACCTAGCTTCTGGGTCTGAAAAGTGCCTTAAACATGCATTTTATTTAATAGCCACCAGAGAGTGACGCCTGTGGTTGCAAAAATGCTACTCATCCTGTTATAGACAGGAAAACTCTGACCTGACCTCTGTAAACCCTTTCCTGATAAGTTCATGAGCTCAGCCGCTCATTTCAGCTCATATTAATAAAACATCAAGTCCAGTTTGAAAATTTTGTTTGTTCTACCCCGGATATGCTCATTGGCTAACGACTTGTCAAGCGCGAGTCATTACAGCTGGTAACAAAACACCAAAATTAAAACGCCAAAGATGGTCATCTCGAGACTTCAAAAGAGGACTTCACAAAACTACGGGTGGTGCCACAATGTCTACATCTATTTTTATTAAATTTTTTGCATTCTAACTAAAAACGGTGCGTGATGCACCAAAGGGTGTTGTGAAGAGGTTAACAAAATTAACAAAACCAAACCACTACCACCACAAACCAATCACCCAAAGAAGAGGTCACACTGGCCATAGAAACTAGAAGTTCTTCATCTCATTTATACGGAGGCAGAATTTCATCTTCAAACTTCATCTGGGCATATACAGTACCGTGCAGAAGTCTCTTGCCGAAGAGGGTCAGGCAGGTTTGAAGAATAAAGGTGCCCACATCAAATATTGTACAAGCTGTTTTTGCTTTATGTGCTGTAGTTCCATTTATGCTTGTATGTTTCAGTAAATTGTTGCACCTATTTCCTTGTATAATATAAGGAAATGAGGGCTGGCTCAAGAGTTTTACACAGTACTGAAGGACTGACGTCATGCCACATGGCATTAGGCCATTCTGCAGTGTGATGAATTGCAGTGTTTCTTAAAAGTTTAGCTTACCCTTTGGGGTGGGCATCCAGTTTTATCAAATAAAAGAAAATATGGACCAAATATAAAGCAACATGTCATCTGCAAACTGGATTTTAAACAAAACTGCTGATCTTTGTATTCAATCCAAGTTTTTTAAATCGCTGTAATATTTAATAATGAATTTGATAGATTAGTTGATCAGTTGGGTCATGATTAGTCACTGTGCCACAAACTGGATGAAGTAAACTAACAGCATAGCCCTGTTTTTGGTCCACGCAGGTGACGGTTTACCTGGGAAAGCGAGACTTTGTGGACCACCTGGACCACGTGGACCCAGTAGGTGAGTGTGGAGTCTTTTGTCATATTTGCTTTGTTTGTAGGAGGCAGTCCACTGTGGACACAGGTAAACAACAACAAAGCTTGCTTTATAAACACGCTGCTCTATAGTCTTACATTGAGAGTTTTGTGGAGTCATCTCTTAGAAGCTTAGCAGCAGAAATGAGTGAACTTCCTGATGACAATGCTGTTTGTCTTACTTCCTTCCTGCTGATAGATGGTGTGATCCTTGTCGACCCAGAGTACCTGAAGGACAGGAAAGGTAAGTGTGAACACCTGCATCGGTCCAGGAAAGCACTGAGACTTCATTAAAAATGCCTAAATTCTTAGCAAAATACATATTTTAGCCACAAAAGGAGGTTATGTTCCTCACCTGGACTTTTGTGTTTAGTTAGAAATGGTGTTTCATGAACTTGTTCCTCTTGTTCTAAGTAATTTCACTTACAAAGAAAACAGATCATCTGACAGTTAAATAGTATTATCCCAACAAACATTTAGACAAACAAACCAAAGTCTTTGAGGATATTTTCACTTCTTTTACAGCATAATGGGGTTTTAAAGTGGACCTATTATGCTTCTCCTTATTTCCTGTCATATATCTCCTCTTCCTACGGTGGACGTTCGTATTAAACATGGCCATTGTTTGAAATAATAAAGTCAGTGTTTGTACAATTATCAGAATCAGAATACTTTATTAATCCCCAGGGGGAAAATGACTTGTGTTACAGGCACGCTGTTCTGTATACATAAATATCAGTAAAGAATATAGCCGTACAGCTGTGAGAGTAAAATATATTAAAGCCAACACAGCAGTAGGTGAAAGTCCAGTTCTTAAAGGGACAAGCTGTACAGTGTGATGGCCAACAGGCAGGAGTGACTATGGTCAGAGTTTGCATAGTTATTACCCAGTTATTATCACATTTATTGTTGCAGTTTATTATTTACACAGTAAGATATTAGCAGAATGAAATATAGAGATGAGGGAATGAGAATGTGGAAAAGTACATGGGCTAAATGTTTACTAACTAAAACCGTCATAATAATAACCTAATGAAAAAGCCATTTTTGTATTGTAATGTATAGTTACAGCTGTAGTAAGTAATCCCCGTGCTGCAGACTGCACCAAACAAGCAGTTTATCAAAGTTTTTTCTACTCTTGGCTCTGCATGATGTCACAAAGGGAATATATCCCTGTAAGGCCATCTAAGGTACAGAAGCCCCACTAACCTGCTGTTCTAATGTTCTGTGTAGAACCAGCCAGCCTGAAAAAAGTTGGTCCGTTCAAGTTAAGGCAATATAAAAACAGCTTTTTCATAGGTTATTATTATGATTACGTATTGAGTTATTTTTATAGTTTTAATTATTAAACTAGACTGTTTAACCCGTGTAGATAATAAACCCAGAGCTGATATGCTCCTAAATTCAGATGCAGGTGTTGTAAGTTTAGACAGGAAACTGAATTAAAAGCCAAATATTAAATGATATTCAGAAAAGCAAACATAATAAACCAGAATTAGAGTTGCAGGAGAGAAATGAATCTGAGCCCCTTCCTCCACTCACTCCTCTTCCTGTTTGCAGTCTTCGTCACGCTGACCTGTGCGTTTCGATACGGCCGCGAGGACCTGGACGTGCTCGGCCTGTCCTTCAGGAAGGATCTCTACATCTCCACCTTCCAGGTGAGGGCGGCACAGTGAACGTCATCAGGCTCCGCCTGAGCAGAAACGACTTGCGCCCCCGCTACAGTTCAGCGTTTGCTCTGAAATCCAAATGGCATGTGGTGCATACCACTGGCTGGACTGAGCTGAGTAATCGGTGAAATGGAAAACCCCGCCTTATTTACTCAGAAAATTAATATTTCATTTCATGTTTGCAGCTTATTCAGATGTGATGATGTTCAGCTGTGGCGCGGGACAAAACGGTGCCAGCGCTGCTCTTAAAAACCAATCGATCCGCGGGCTAATTAGCAAAGTAATCAATCATGAAAACGGTGGCAGCCCCATATAAAAAGCTCCGCCTCAGCCAGCTGTAACTGCAGAATGCTGCTTAAACAGTCACTAAATAAACCAATAATGTACCCATGATGGGACATTTTTATTTGACTGAAACTTTTTAATGACTTCGGGTGGTTTTGAGGATCTTTGAGTCTAACAGGACCTCTGAAAGTCTCGTTTCTCTCTCGCCGTCAGGCCTTCCCTCCGGTGCCCGAGGAGCGGAAACCAAACAGTCGGCTGCAGGAGAGGCTGCTGAAGAAGCTCGGCCAACATGCACACCCCTTCTACTTCACTGTGAGTCCCTGCTGCTCTTCATGTTGAGGGTCTCTCTGAGCAAGATCAAGCAGGAGCTCCCGAGAGTAACCTGGACTACCATGGTCCTTATTTGGTTGCTAGAAAAGAATGTTAGTAAAATAAAAATGTGGCCCTCGTACAGTTGTTATGAAGGGGGAAATTAACTATAGAGATTGAATGGGTTTTTTATAGCAGGCTGTAAACATGATTATTTCTACTGTTGGACATTTTATCGTGGGAGTCTGAGGGTTCTGACTCACTGTTGGCAGGAGCCTTTGTCACCACCCAATATGTGTGTTCAAAGATAAATGTATTGATCTTTTTCATTGGTTCAAATAGACACAAAAGCTGTTTGTTAAGCCTTTATTTACTCTGCATCCATTAGAGAGGCTAAACTTAGTTTACTGTGGCCTGAAAAGGCAGAAAATCTACACACTACTAACCTCCTTTTCCTGTCTTCCCTGCTGGGATTCAGCACAGTCCTCAGGCCACTTCTGTCCGGTACCATGTCAGGATGAGGGTCAGACTTGTTGTGTGATGTTTACTGATTGTCAGCTTCCTGAGATAAACAGATACACAAATGAGGGACAAGCAAACGTTTGACTCGATGTGACACAGTGAGGGGCCTTTCCGTTGCAGCACATTTCCCCGCGAGGTCAAGAACCTTTGGAGGAACTCAGGAAGTCGCCGATTACTCCGATTTTCCCCAAACTTCCTCCTTCTCAACATGTGGTAGAAAAAGTTGTTAGTTCCTGGAACTTTTTGTTTAAAAGTGTCTAAAGCAGTTGCAGCTCCTCAGTGACACTTTGTGGATATTTTAGTTTACTTAATTAGAAAACAGAGATGTGATGTTTGGAAAATGAGCTCAGTGACTGGGAGGCAAAAATAAAATACACCTCTGGCTGCTCTGTCTTTCCCAAGGGAAAGAGTGGATTAATCTGCATCAGTAATTAGGCAGAGGTTTTACATCAGATCCCCTTTCTGATGCAACTCTCCATAGTGGGAATTGAACTAGGGACTTTCCGCTTGTAAGGCGAATGTGTAAATCACTAAACTACAGAGATATAAAGGCAAAACATAAAGTTATAACAATCTTTGATGCATAAAGTTACACATATACTGTGAATAAAAGAGGACCTAAAATGGATCCCTGAGGGATGCCACATTCAATAGAAGGGATTAGAGCTAGCGTCCTTTCAGAGCCACAGGTGTATGTCGGTGATGTAACTTCCTATCTGCTGAAAATGGGACCCTGTCTAGATTTTCAGGCGGAATAATATTCATGAACAGACTGTACCCCGTGGCAGCCATGGTCTGCCAGACACTTTCTGTGTATCAAAAGATTTTTGTGCACACTTTATTTTGATGAATATGAATAATAACCTTTTTAATAATAAAAAAACATGTACAATGAAATATTTGTAATATTTTATGCTTTTCCCTCCAAATCACTGAAGGGGAGAAACTTATTGTTAAAGTTACTATTGCTCAATAATAATGATGATGATGAGAGGCGGGGTGCCATGGTCAGTTTCTCTTTTCTAATGCAAAATGGTATGCCGCAGCGAAGTTGGTTTCATAATAATTGTGAAAATTTTTAAACAATTTCAGCCACGGCAACATCAGGTGTCAGTGGTGGCAGCCATGGCATGGTGTCACCGTGAAATTATTTGATCCAGCAATAAACTCGGTTTTTGTTTTGTGCAGATCGGGGGAGTAGTCACAGAGGTACACCAAAAAATTACAGATGATGCCTCCTAGTGGCAAATCTCAGTTATTAAAATGACTACAAAGTGAATCTGCTCCAAATGTCATGGAGGTCTATAAGGCTACGTTCACACTGCGGGCAAACGTGGCCCGAATCTGACTGGGTTTTTTGCCCATATGTGACCCAGATCTGATTTTTTTTTATATTTTATTTTTTATTTCTTTTTTTTAATGATCGTTTTTTTTAGAATCAGATTCAGCCCACTTTCATATGTGGTCATGAATCAGATACGTATCGAACGGTCATGTTGCACTTTTCCATCAGCGAAGTGAGACAAACGTCATCATTCTGCGCCAGAGGAGGCGAGACGCGATGAGATCAAATGTTAACAATGCACAAAACAAGCATAGCAGACATTTAAATTATAACGTGAACGACCACGCAAAATTATTAGATCTCGGCAAAGAATCCTAATTGTCTGCAGTGGGAACGTAGCGGACTGTGCCAAAACTCAACATGCTGCATCAAGTAGTTTTTACGCTGTGACGGTGAAATGAAGGATTTGTGGTGGGTCCATCCTTTTCTCAGTTTCAGGGATAAAAAGAGGTTTTGCGGCTCATTTACGACACTGCGTTGGTCCTTCGGAGAGCCCACACACAGCGTGTTGTAGCCATTTATTGTCACCAGGGGGCAGTGTTACCGACAGCCCGTCTGTTGGCCGCTGTTGAAGTTTAGCTTAGTGTTAGAAACGATGAAATGTGTCACCGCTGCCTGTCTGTGGTTTTCAGGCTGTTTTTATCCTCTCCCTCCATGTTGGGACCTCAGCCAATCAGCATTCAGCCTGCGCACAGTCCCCAACATGTTTTTTAATTTTAATTTTTTTGTGGATTTTGTTGGTAAATACAAACGCAGCTGCAGTACATAAATGAAGCAGTGGCTTCATTTACGCAGCATGTTGAACATTTTCATTTGTTAAACGGTCAGATCATTAGAATAATGACGACGCTCGCTGTGAGCAGAAAACCCTGATCTGCCATCCAGCTTTCGGTTTCTGTGAGCGCCGGGCTCTGAGGTCTCTGCAGGAAGCTCCGTAAAAACGGCCTGTGGTGTTCGTCGTGTTTGTGGCGTAGAGAGTTCACGCTGATGAATGAACAAACTGCAATTCAGAAACTCTGTGGATCTCTGACTGTTTTCTTTCTGTTTTCTTCTCTGGTGATCCAGATTCCTCAGAACCTGCCCTGTTCGGTCACTTTACAGCCTGGACCAGAGGACACCGGCAAGGTAACCAAACCGCTTCGTGTCGCTCGTTTCGTTTTCTGCTCTACAGAAACGGGACCGCCAGGGCTCGTGCTGCTTTGTCCTCCCGAGAGGGAAAGCTGACTGAGCCGCAGGTGGCGCTAACCTGCCTGCACGCCCACTCCCGTCCAGATTGAATGATCCTGTTCTCCACACAGCAGAACCACAGGACCTGATGATGTCGTTTTTAATGTGGCGCTCGATTAAAAAGCCTTCTGCTGCTAGAAGTTCCTCAGGAGATATTCAAAATATGGCAGTGAAATGATTTGAATGCTGCTTTATCATCCAGTGAATAAAGCAGGCGTTTTGCATGGACTTGAACATTACCTGAAGTCGACGCAGGCAGCAGGCCGAGCTCTCCTCCCTCTCAGGTTCCTCTGACATGCTGCACAAAGATGCTGCAGCTGCTTTTTCACCAGCGACGTGTCGCTGAGTTTTCACACGTTTGCACACTTCCTCCATGTCTTTGCCCTTAGCGTCACAGAAGGAGACACAGAGACTAAACATGGATCCCGTCTGTCTGCGCTGCAGCTCTGATGTTTGTCACAGCTGCTTCCGTCCTGTCTCCAGGCGCTTTGCGTGTCTTCCTGACGTTCCACAGGGGTATGAAGCGTATGACGCGATCCTCGTAGCTGTGGTGGGATTTCTGCTTCGTGATGAGGGGAAGAGCGGTCCTCTCAGGACCAGAAAGCGGCGTCCGTACGAATGCTTGGCCTCCACCAGCCAGGCATCCCTGCGGGGTCTTTTCTGACGCCTGAAGGATCACGAGGCCCGGCTGTCACTGTCTGTAGTCATGCCTTCTTGACCGGTCCAGACCTGCGACACCAGTTTGTGTAAGCCAGGGGTTGGCAGCCTTCACTATCAAACGAAGGTCTATGTCACGGTGCTGGAGACAAGAGTCCATTATCTGGACTCCCTGTGGTCATGAGCGGGTGCGTGGGAGTTCTGTGGGCTTGGAGAGTCCATTCAGCAGCGTCCCTCAGGATGTCCTGTGGGGTATCGGGGCTGTTGGGCAGACTCGTGCCTGGTGGGCGTTGGACATTGTGACTTTCATGGACAGGGTGTGACATCATACAGGTCCAAGAGTGGGAAAAACACTGAATGTTTAGTCATGCAGTCTCAAGTGGACATGAGAGGAACTCCGGTGGGGTTGGTGTGGATCAGAGAGGCGAGGTGTTTTGGTGTGTCCTACCAGAAGGTGGCGCTGGCGTAGACCCGGGACACCCTGGGGGTGTGTGTGTCTCTTGGCTGGGTTGGGAACTCCTTGGTCTGAGCTGCAGGAAGTAGTTCATGCTCCATCCAGTCCTCCTGTTGACCAAAGGGTCACAGCTGCCTGTTCTCGCTGCTACATACCGCCCTCTGGTGGTGTTTTTCATGCAGTGTACCTACAGTGAATCCCCACAGTACAGCATCTCTCCACGTCCCGCTAACTCCACAATATTTGCTTCTATTAAATAATTTTATTCTTTAAATATTTTACAAAGGCTACTCTTGGATCCACAGAGGCTCCTTCAGTCCAGAGTCTGTGGATCTTCCTGCTCTTGGCTCCTGAACAGCATTTTTTGGCTGATTTACAGCCTGGCTTTGAGGAGCGTTGACATGTTTAGCTGTTATCCGTCTGCCTTTGAATGGGCTGCTGTTGGATATCTGTGAGCAGCCTCGCTGACACTCTGTGATGTGCAGTGATAAAGTGTCGGTTCCTCTGTGAAGCCGTTCCAGGAGAGCCGGGCGGGGATTTAAACCAGTCTGTGTGTATATTAGGGAGTGTGTGAAGATAAAGCAGGAGTCCGTCCAGAGTCTGTCAGCGGTATGAAGTGGTTTATATAACTCTGATGGCGCTGAACCGTCCTCTCGTCTCTCCCTGCAGGCCTGCGGCGTTGACTTTGAGATCAGAGCTTTCTGTGCCAAGTCGATAGAGGAGAAGATTCACAAGAGGTGAGTTCAGACCTGCAGGGGGTTTAAAGCATGTCGTCGTTTGGTTAAAGCTCCCTGTTTTTATTCTCCGGACCCTGCTAGACTGACTCTGCATGATTTACACCTCAAGCTAATCCTCCTTTATCCTCTGCCGGGCCTTGGTGCAGGAACTCGGTGCGTCTGGTGATCAGGAAGGTTCAGTATGCTCCGGAGAAGCCCGGTCCACAGCCGATGGTGGAGACCACCCGCAGCTTCCTGATGTCCGACAGATCTCTGCACCTGGAGGCCTCTCTGGACAAAGAGGTGCACGACTCGCGGCCGGTTCCCGCTCAAATGAAGGTTTTTTTTTTTACTTAAAACCGACCGATAATGAATGTCTTTCTCCCGTGGTGCGTTGTGTGTAGCTGTATTATCACGGCGAGCCCATCAGCGTCAACGTCCACGTCACCAACAACTCCACCAAGACTGTCAAGAGAGTCAAGATCTCAGGTACGCTGGTCTGAACTGCTCGTTTGTGTCTGTGAGTGCATGTTGTTATTACAGTAACCCTCTCCCTGACTCTGTCTCCACAGTGCGTCAGTACGCAGACATCTGCCTGTTCAGTACTGCCCAGTATAAATGTCCTGTGGCCCAACTGGAGGCAGAGTAAGTCTCCCTGCGTTCCCACTATGAATCCCCTGCTGGACTGGGTAGATATTGCAGGCTGTCTGGGGGGGCGGGGGGTGTCACTGAGATCAGTAATTAACAGCTAATTGATATTTTGAGCTTTAAAAAGTCTCAGAACGCCGTCATCAGGCGAACCAGGCGTCGTTTTTCTGAGAGTCAAACTGTTTTTAGAGCAGGTTAATGTGTGCTGGTTTAAACCAGAGATAACGCCACGTGGACAGAAGTGTTGGGCCACCTACTGGAGATTTTATGACCTCCCATTCTGGATGAGAGGGCCTGGCTCACAATCTCTGTTCCACTTCATCCTAAAGGTGTAGGATGGGGTTGAGGTCAGGGCTCTGAGTGGGCCAGTCAAGTTCTTCCACACCAAACTCCTCCAACCATGCCTTTGTGGAGTTTGCATTGTGCACTGGGGCACAGTCACAGTAGGGAGTTAAAAACCACTTCAAGCAGGCTTTAGAAAGTTGATGTCTGGACCTGTTTGCTTGATCTGAATCACCTGGGATCTGTCTGTGGGGGGGCGGGGTTTGCCTTTCGAGCCCTTTGATTGACACCGGTGTGTGTGGTCTCCACAGTGACCAGGTGTCGTCCAGCTCCACCTTCTGTAAGGTGTACACTCTGACCCCTACGCTCGACAAGAACCGGGAGAAGAGAGGACTCGCTCTGGACGGAAAGCTCAAACACGAAGACACCAACCTGGCCTCGTCCACCATGTAACACACACACACACACACACACACACACACGGAGCTTACAGGTGTGTTTGTGCGGTCATGTGACCATGGCGCTCTGCCCTGTGTTTCAGCGTGAAGGATGTCACCAACAAGGAGGTCCTGGGGATCCTGGTGTCCTACAGAGTCAAAGTCAAGCTGGTGGTGTCACGCGGAGGGTACAACACACACACACACGCTCATTCTGTTCTGCTGACATCACTTCCTGTCCTCTCTGGCTCAGTGTTTCCTGTAAATGTCATCAGTGGAGTTTGGAGCTTCTCTTCTTCCAGACGTCACTGGATGAAAGGCCTGAGGCTGAGCTGCACCTGCCGTCGGTGTTTCTGCTTCAGGCCAACGTCTCCTCCTCAGAGCCTGAAGCCAGACCCAGACCAGTTTTACACGTCAGCTGGAGGCGAGAGAGCGACTGTGCACGAAAGGAGGCAGCTGGTATCATCCAGCCTCGAGAACATAAGTGCATGAACGTCTGTCTTTTATTCTAAACGTGCTTTTAATTTGGAGAAAGCAAGACTGGATGAAGATATGGGAAAGAGTTGTTGAAGCTAGGCTAAGAAGAGAGGTGACCATCAGCGACGGGTTTGCTTTGAGAGTGTTGATGGAGAAGTATAGAGAAGGTCAGAAGCAGCCGCACTGTGTCTTTGTGGATCCAGAGAGAGAATAAGAGAGGAAGTCAGGACTGGCAGAGAAGTATGTGAAGGTGGTGCAGGACATGTATGAGGACAGTGAGTGACAGATGGGTCAGCTCTGAGCCCCTTCCTGTTTGCAGTGGTGAGGGACAGATGGACAGATGGTAAATGGACAGGTTCAGCAAGCCTCGTCCACACTGACCTTTATTCCGACTTTGAGCACGTTTAACTTTCATTCACTCTCTGATGGATGCATCAGGAGCAGTTTGGGGTTCAGTTTCTTGCCCAAGGATGCTTTGGCATGTAGACTGGAGAAGCCAGGGCTCTTCCAGTTAGAAGATGACCCGCTCTACCTCCTGAGCCAGAGCCACCCCAGATGAGGTCAGGCAGGAGTCTCCGTGGACTATGATGTTTGCAGACGACATTGTGGTCTGTAGATGAGAGTAAGGGAGGAGGTGGAGGTATGCGCTGGAGAGAAGAGGAATGGAAGTCAGCAGTGTGTGTGCGTGAGAGGGAGGCAGGTGGAGGAGTTTAAATGCCGGGAGACGAGTGTCAGCGGTGCTTTGTGACAGAAGGAAAGCTTTATTTAACCTGAGGTCGTTTGTGACTGAGGAGGTCAGTTTGTGTGATGTGGAAGTTTCTCAGGAATGTAACTTTGACTGGTGGAAGATAAAAGTTGAGTTTAAACTTCTTCTTTCTGACACTTTAGATGAGAACAGGAGTGTGGAAATAGTTTTCTTTGCTCCACAGCTGGTTTTGTATGAAACCGACCCTTCAGAATAAAAGTCAGGAAGCGCTTCACTGAGCTCCTGAATAGCAGGTTCCATCTGCTATTCGTCTCTCCATTGGATGCTAAACTCGCATGACCCGTGTGGGGATTTGACCGTGGAAGAAATGATCGGTTGCCGGTGCAGCTCCGCCTCGTTCTCCTGCTTCCTCGTTGCTGTCGTTGCTCCTCACTGTGTTTGCTTCCACTGTAGGTTGTTGTGAACCTGTCGCCTCCTGCTTTTCATTTCATCTCCCCCCTCTCTGTGTTTTTTGGCGTTTTGTGTGGCTCCGCCCCCCTCTTCCCTTCCCTCTCCTCCTCCCCCCTCCCTGCAGGCTGCTGCGAGGCTTATTGGAGAGGTAAATGGGAGCGAAAGCCTCGGTGTGCATGTAGTGAAACCTCAGCCTGGTTTAACTGCTTAAAATGGCTTTAAATTAGTTATTGATAGACAGTTGTTGTAGTTTTCAGTAATCATCTGTTGGGTTTTGATGACTTGATTGTGACGCCGCGCTTCCTGTTTTCCAGAGACGTGTCGGTGGAGCTGCCCTTCATTCTGATGCACCCTAAACCTCCAGAGCCGCCGGCGTCCCGCCCACAGTCAGGTGAGTCCATGTGTGAAGCTCAGCAGCCTCACGCTCCTCTTTATCAACGGCAGACTGACATGCTAATGTGTGTGTGTGTGTGTGTGTGTGTTCCAGCTGTGCCAGAAATGGACCCCCCCATCGACACCAATTTGATAGAGTTCGACACAAAGTGAGTTTCCGTTGAGCAAACACCGTCACTCTTAAATCTGAGCATGTGCGGCCGGCATGAGGGGCGGTTGTTACTGTTTGACAGGGACCTTTAAGAAGGAGCAGAGGTGATTGGTAGATGGGAGCTCAAGACTACAAAGGAAAACTAAAACTGCAGTCCTGTGAAAAACGGAGTCCTCCCCATGAGTCAGCAGCTTGTAGAACTACCTTTAGCGGCAATAAGTTGCAGCAATGGTTTCCTGCATGACTTTATCGGTCTGTCACATGGTTGTGGAGGAATGTTGGCCCAGTTTTGTTTACAATGTCACTTCAGTTAATTGATGTTTGTGGACACTCTTTTATGCACAGCTCTCTGAAGGTCCAGCCACAGCATTTCAAAGGGGTTGAGGTCTGGACTTTGACTGGGTCATTGCAACACCTTCATTCTTTTCTTTTTCAACCATTCTGTTGGAGATTTGCTGCTGTGTGCTTGGGACCGTTGTCCTGTTGACTGACCCGGTTTGGGCCAAGCTTTTGCTGTGGGACAGATGTCCTCACGGTGGACTCAAATGACTTCTTCTTCTTCAGGTTCTGTAGCTGTAAAACAAGCCCAAATCATCATCCCTCCACCACCGTGCTGACAGTTGCTATGAGGTGTTTGTGCTGATATGCTGTGTTTGGTGCTGTGCATTATGGTCAAACATTGTCCACTTTGGTCCGGTCTGTCCAAAGGACATTGTCCCAGAAGGCTTGTGCTTTTTTCAGATGCAGCTTTACAAACCTAAGCTATGCTGCTTTCTCCTGCAACCCTTCCAAACAAACCATACTTGTTCAGTCTTTTTCTAACTGTCTTGCCTTGAACTTTAACCTTTAACCTCCTGTAGAGTCTGATATGTAGCTCTTGAGGTTTTCTTGCAGTTTCTCTGAGCATTGCATGGACTGACCTTGGGGTGAATTTGCTGGGAAGATTGTGACATTGTGTTAACACACACTTGAAAGCTCCAGAGCAGCAAACTGCCAAAAACTTTTACAGAGGTGCTCACACTGACTGATCAGTTAATCAGTGCATTGATTAGCAGCACCTGGCTGATACTGACCGTCTGAATTCCTATGGAAGCAGTAAGGGTGTACTTAGTTTTTTTGACAAACCGCTTATGCATTTTGGTTAGCTGTTAAATCATGACAAGGTGTAATACGTTGTGTGTCGTTGTCCCTCTGATGTTGTATTTACCTAAATTTAAAACACGATAATGACAAAGGAACTTTATTTTACCCATCTAGGATTTGAGATAATCTAAAAAAGTGTTCTTTTTATAATATGCACTCTCAAATGAGGCAAGTATATAACACCGGGTGTCATCTGCATAACTGTGGCAGTGAATGTTATGTTTCTGAAAGACACAGCGGAGGGGTAACCTGTATAGTGAGACTAAAGGAGGATCTAGAATGGATCTTTGAGGGACGCCACATTTAGTAGAAGCTGGAGAAATCTAGAGGTTTAGGAGCAATGTATGGTACCATCCAGATGTTTGTTTGAGGGAAGGGATCACCTCCAATCCCTTTAAAGCTACAGCAGCTCATCTCCTCAGTTCCCAAACACTTTGTGTTTTTAAAAGAACACCAAACGGGCGTTTTGGAGGAACAGGGCTGTAGAGAACCTTCCAGAATACAAACTTACTGATCTCCTCTCCCTCGTTGCTCTCTCAGCAGCATCTCCCAGGACGATGACTTTGTCTTCGAGGACTTCGCCCGCCTGCGGCTCAAAGGCGTCATGGATGACAAGGACGAGGACTGCTAGGAGCTCGCCAACCCTTCATACGC
>VUQH01056797.1:7754-34042 GCA_015106775.1 Etroplus canarensis | reverse complement strand
TTCATACGCTCGCTTTGAAACCACCACACACACACACACACACACACACACACACACACACTGTTCACATTCCCCAGTGGAGGGGATGGTTGAGGGCATGTTTGGATGGAGGCCTCGCGGGGCCTCGGTGGTGTTCTTCCTCTCTTGCTTCAGCCATTTTTCACCTCTGTCTCCTCCATCTGTCTTTCTGTTTTTGCTAAAGAAGCTAAATGTTACGCAGCAGCAGGGCAGATTTTGGCGGTCCAGATGCTGCTCGTAGTGGGCGGGGCTTTGAAATGGAAAGAAGGAAGCTGAAGAATCGGCAGCGTTCGTCCGCTTTCACTTTGTTTTTGAATGTTTCCCTCGTCGACGATCACCGTCCTGTACAGACAGAATATATATTTGGAAAAAAAATTGCGGTGGTGATCGCCGCTTTTCTTCCAGTAAATCCTGTAGATGCTTTTTCTCGCCATGGCTGCAGTGAGAGGAAACGCACACTTTGACACACACACACACACACACACACACACTCAGAGAAGTCTTACAAGCGACTGAAGTTCGATTTCACCAGCATCCGCTCTCCTCCTGCTCCCACCTTTCATTCATTTTCAGAAATGTTCGCCACATTCTGTCGGCGCTTTTCTTTTGAAAGAACCATTCCAGCGTTGACAGAGTTCCCCCTTCATTTAAATCAGAGCGGTTTTTACTCCCAACAAAAGACGTTGGATTAATTAAATCCTTATTCTGCTCTGGATTTAAATATTTTGTGATGTTTGCAGAAACAAACGTTCACAAAACCTCAGATCAGGAAATAAAGAGGCAGTTTAAGGTTTTCACCAGAATTAGGAGTCTGCTGGTAGGTGTCTACATATTGTTGGGTGCTTTATAAAGATGCACCAATATGACAAAACGTGAACAAAATTAAGCTAAAAACGAAGCTCAACCCAGCAGAACATCAAAGACCGTTCCTCACACCTCCAGTGTCTTTGTCCTCATTTTCACTGTCCAAGATTAACATATTTGGGGGCTTGTCTGGGATTCAGACTGTTAAAAACTGGAAGTAACGCAGCTGCACATATTACTATGACTGGGGCCGGACTGTTTGTTGATTTTCGTCTTTCCGTTATGTTCGCTGACTTAAACAGAGACTCAGTAGGTGGTTTTTGCAGGTCTGCTGTCGTGGTTTGCTGGTCTGTATTTGTATATTTGGGAGGCCAGAATCCCAGATGAGCCCCCAAACATGTTACAGGCCCCTTTGGTTTAAGGTTTTAAGAGTTATATTGGTTTCCAAACTGGCCTAAAGTTGCCCCGTTGATTTTACATCAAAAAAAAAAAAATAAAATCACAGATTAGTAGATTTACCGATATTTAGATTGATCTATTGTTTTTTTTTTGTTTGTTTTTTTTGGTTGCATTTGTTAACTTCAAGAATTTAACCTGATTTACCTTAATTGTTCTGTTTGCTCGGCACACTTGGTTTGAGGATGTTGTGAGTCAGGTTTACGGGTTTACGCAGTGATACAGGAAGGTTAACGGATCACTTGGGTTTTCATGAAGGAACTACAGAGCACTCACCTGTCTGACTTTAATCATCTGTTTTGTTTTGGTTTTTTTTTTAATATTTCAAAGGTTAAATATGTTAAACTCTGATCATGCTGGAATCGTTTGTGGTCCCCCCTCTCTCCCAAAAAAACTTTTAGAGCTGATTTTTGGACCTTGAGTCACTCGACAGGCGTTCTTTCATCTGATCTGGTTTTTGTTTCCTTTACTTCCTGATTTACAGTAAAAATCGATCATGTTTATAGAAGGAAAAAAAGATGCTAGTCTGTTTTACAGTTGGACTGAAACAACGTGGACTTGATGCAGTTTACCGTGGTGTCGCCGGCTTGTTGAAGGGAAACTCTGGTGCTCTTTGGTTTGTCTTCACTCAATGGTCCAAATTCATTAGATTGCAGCTTCACGTTGGAGTTTGGTCTCCACAGGAAGCTACATCGTGCCTTTAAGGTCTCACTGTTGCCAACATGATTAATTGAATTTAGTGGGGGTTTTTTTGTAAATAAATAATTATTACATAACTAAAAAAGTTACATTTCTGAGTGATATGTTGGGTAACGATTCATATCATTATTTCGTAAATTAATTTTTATATTGGAGATAGTGAATTAACAGGCCTTAAATTTAACTTTAGAACAATAAACAATTGTAAATGGAAGAAAAAAATGTTAACAGATGTAAAACTACTCTTTTTAATATATAACTTATATTGCATGTGTTTTTCCACCTAAAATTACATTTTTATGATAAACAGTTTTTTTGTAAAAATTAATTTTATCTATAAAACACTTTTTAAAAAAATTAAAGCATAAAAATTATTTAATGTGGTTGCTAAGAATTAATTCCCTTCTGAAAAATATAATTTGATCACCCTGGAAAAAAGGTGAATAAACTATTTGGGGGCTTGCCCGGGATTCAGGAGTCACCTAAATATTTCATTCCCAAGCCAACAAACACTGAAAACTTAAATGCTAAAATTATATTTTGCTGGGATTCAGTTCATTCCTGTAACCACTGACTTTATGTGGTCTACAATTATTTATTTAGATTTTTTTTGCAACTTGATTTTATGTTAAATTGTGTCAAGAAGTCATAAAATGAGGGTAGAAATGCTCATATTTATTCAGTAGCCAACAGACTTCTTACTAATTAAAGTGGGCCTGATCTGCTTCTCATTTCCTGTCATGTATCTCCTGTTCCAGTGATGGACGTTCATATTTAACAAAGTATTTGAGGTTAGAGTATGTGCAAGTAATGGCTTCAGACTGCTCTAAACAATCGCTTTAACGCCGTTTTTTTATATAGAGGGGATGTCCCTATTATGGGCATATCAGGCACAGAAGCTCCACCCTCCTGCTGTTCAAATCAAGGGGTAGCCAATCAGAAGAAAGCCAGCTTAAAGGGAGAGGGGCTAAAATATTTAGTTTCAGCCAGTGGATGAACTGAGGGATTGAATGCACTAAGGGCCAGTATCAGAGAGGATTATTTTGAACTGTGAAAAGAGCTTCTAAAGAGTGTAGAAATGGAAAACAGGGAGCTGGAAATAAGCAGAATAGATCCACTTTTTTTTTTTTTCAGAAAACTGCAGATTGTTGTGTGATTGTTGTGACTAAACAATATTTGGCAATTTTACTTTATAAAATGAAGAAATGAGTAATGGATTATCAGAGTAGTTGCAGGTCATTCTTTGTTTCAGACCTCTCTTAAAAATACCTTTATTCTAAATATGTTGAATTTTTAACATTTTATGATTTTAAAAACCTATTTAAACTACATTTTTCAGATGCCAAGTAAAATGTGTAAACTTTGAAGGTAAAAAGGGTTTGAAATATTCCAAAATTAACCAAAGTTATTAACAGACTGACAAGATAACCGCTGAGACGAGATATGAACTGAGATTAAGCTCGGGCCGAGCTGAACTGCGCACTCATGTAATAACAACCTCCACCACAAGATGGTGCAGTGAGTCAGTAAGCTTCGCTTGCATCAGGGAAGTAATTTTTTAAAAAGTCTCTTGAGGAAGGAGGGTAGTTACACAGAAATATCAAAAGTAAACTGGTGAGTTGATGCCCCCTGGTGGAGAAAGTTTGTCACATTCTGCAGAAGGTACTTATAAAAGGTATCTTTTTAAAATGAGACTTATTTGTTAAATCAAGCTTACATTGACTCGCTGTGCCATCTTGTGGTACAAAGTGGTATTACACAAGGCTCTAGTTTCACTTCAGTTGACGTGTCTTTGACGCGATACACAGCAGACGTTTGTTCACTTTGTGTTGAAACTGTGGTAAACTTGGAAGTTTTTAAACACATTTACCCACATAAAGTCCCATTTGGTGCCATGAGACACTCGACAGCCAAAAAATAAACCAATCAGCACCAGCGTTTCCGTTCACGTCCGCCCGATGAACGTCCTGCCTCACCTTCCCCTGACCATCAAACTATTTAAATGCTCTCCCTTTTCTTACCTCAGAGACGATGTGAAGGACTTCAGCTTTTCAAATCTGTCGCTTTGTTGTAAGTTTTATTTCATTTTTTTAAAAAACATACTTTTGGCCCCTGAAAAGTCTGCACAGAACATTTCAGATGCCACCCGAGCACTGCACTTTCATTGGCCGAAAACCCCGCAGAACTGCAGAGCGTTTCGCCTTTTATTTTATTTCAGGAGACGAAGAAGAATGTTAGATTTAAGTTTTGGGGTGTCGAGACTCGACCGTTTTTGTTTCGTTGGATCTTTAAAACCGCCAAATTCCCCTCCCGCCCTCCTCCTTTCCTTCCTTCGCTCAGTCAGTGGTTGAAGCTGCGACCCTAAAAGAAGAAGAAGCCGACACGGAGCATGATTTGAATTTTTAGTTTTGAACTTTTCGTTTCCAAGCAGTGCTGTGAATCGTACGAGCTGTGATTCTGTCCTTATTTTGTCGTGCATATGTGGGGTAACTTTTGCTAAGTGTGAAAATATTTTTTGACAAGTGCCACGCCCCGGCCTGTGCGATGCTTACCATAATGTCTATAAAACAGGAAGTGATGTCTGCTGGTGCGACTAACACCAGGACAGATAGATCTATGATTATTATGCTTATGATTATTATTATTATGGTGACTTATTACTTCTACTGTATCATCATTGCGACCATGATTATTCTCATAATCATTTAAGAGTCTGTTGTTTTGCCATGTATTTTTTATGTTGAGATTTTTATTTTAGTTTTCTTTTTATTATTAAAGGTTAAATGAACTAACAGACACTGAGGCTGCTGCTGTGTGCTTTTTTTAAATTACAAACATGTCTGATGTGCACCAATAGAAAGGCAGGGACTGTACCCACAGACTGTATATAAAAGATGGAGGTCTTGAAGCTGAAGTGGTGGTGTTGTTTTTTTTTAATTGGAGCTAGAAGTGTTTGGATGAGAGGGTGGAGTGCTAAGTAGGGGGCGCTCTTGAACTGGTTCAGAATGAATGAGGCTCCATAGTAACAAAATGCTAATTAGGTTTGTGACACAAAGGCTTCAGACAGTTGATGCAGCTCAATTTTTCCAGGTTTCTGAGGACATCAACACAACCAGCTGCAGCACACAGAGGTTCCTGTTTGGTTTAACTACAGTCCTAACATCTGGAAACACATCAAGTCCTAAATCCTGAACTGACCAATCAGCATGTATTAGCAGAATGCGATTGTATACCTGGGTTAGGGTTAATTTGGCAGAGAGTTTTACACTGGATGCCCACGAATGGCTTGTGCCCCCACCTGGAATCAAACCGGCGACCTTTTGACCATGAGGCGAATGTGTAAACCGCTACACTATGGGGACAGGATGCTTTTACTGTGAGGAAATCTTTAGCCGCCACCTGATCTGTCCTGAAATCAGTTTGCTCCACATTCAAAGGGTTTCTTCCTGTTCATGCCTTTCACAATAAAAGCCGCAACATACACTTGCAGTAACAAGTTTAATGTCTAAAAAGGACATTAAAGCATCCAGTGGAGTATCAGGCCACTGAACATGGGGAGGGAAAAAGGACTTAAGATTAAAAAAAAAACTGAGGGGAAAAGTGGCAAATTTAACAAGGGGAAAAAACCCAAGTAAGGAAAAATTAGAAATTTTAAAATGAAAAAAGTACTTTTAGGTGCTCTCTTGTATTCTCCCCAAAAGATCGCCACACCGTTGCATTGGTAATTTGGTAGAGGTTTTACATTGGATGCCCTTCCTGACAGAACCCTCCATGGTGAGAGGCTTATGTCCCCAACTAGAATTGAACCAGGGACCTTTGAAAGGTGTAACCACTACACTACAGGGACATCCAGCCTATTAATGTTACTAATGGGTCTTATTAAAACCATGTAGTGGTTTAGTCAAGTTCCTTGCAAGCAAAAGGTCCCTGGTTCGATTCCAGGTGGGGACAGAAGACTCTCACCATGGATGGTTGCATCAGGAAGGGCATCCAGTGTAAAACATCAGCCAAATTACCGATGGGGATTAATCTGTTGTGGTGACCACTTTGAGAGAACACAAGGGAGCAGCTGAAGGTGCTGTGCAGGCCGCTTTGAGACCCACCTGTTTGTGCAGTCACAGGAGTCCAGCTCCAGATTAAACACGTCTGTCCACGAATTGTTAAAGTCCGTTTTCCCGACACCCGTGTCGTTCGGCAAAACTCAAGACGATAAGTTTTAGAATATCTAGTTTTTTTTGTCAAAACCACAGCTAGCTGCTGGAGGTGGGCAAAAGAGCCACAGGTTCAAGACCCCTGTGTTAGCTGTGAGGTGAATCACAGAACCTGAACTGAAGCTGTTTTGATAAAGTTAGGCTAAATCTGCAGCTCCAAGTTCAAATCAGACTGACAGAACCTGGTTTAAACTCCAGTCTTACAGCAACATTACTCGTTAGAATGTAGACATTATGGTCATTAGCAACACAACAAAGCGTTTTAAAGCTTCTAGCATTTATAATAAAACACTTTTTGTAAAACTGGTGTGAAATTGGGTGAGTTACGACTAACATGGAGTCACCTGATAAACTTCTTGTTCTAAATGTTGGACTGTCCCATTAAGACAAACAGACTCTTTAGGTTTCATTTGTTTATTGTGAATCACATCTGAGACGCGTTTTCTCCGTCTGCCCGAAGCTTCGTTAGAACCAACAGTCCAGTTTCATGTGAGAACAGGCAGCGTTTGTCTCCTTCAGTCCCTGCTGAGGTTTGTTTTTGTCGTTAGTACAAACGTTAACAACAGGCCTGCTTTCAGCGTCATAAGGTGTCGTAGTCGTCGTCGTCTTCGTGCTTCCTCTTCAGCGACTCGCCGCCGGAGTTCTGCGACACCATGTTGGTGGTGATGAGGATGTTCTTGGAGCCGATCAGAGACGGGTTGATGAGGACGTTGGAGACGGCAGGTGTGGACGGCGTCGCTGTGGGACAGAAACGGGGTGAGGGTCGGGGTGCAGCACAGTGAGAATTTACATTTATATGGTTTCTTTGCTCTTTTCACATCGATTCACAGCAAAAATAAAGAGTCGCTAAATTAAAAAGCCCGACTTTATTCTCCACACCAGAACAGGGTGGTTCTTACTGGTTTTGGTGGTGGCCGTCTGAGAGGGTGGTGGGATCTGCACAGTGAACCTCTGGCCTGTTAAAGACACCGGCGCTCCGACTTTAGTGGTGACCGACTGAACAGATGGAGTCCCTGAGGAGGAAACACCAAGCAGAATAATGAAGAGCAGACCAGTAACACTAAAAAAAGTTTAAAGAGGAATTTATAATAGAGCTATTACTTTTTTTAATTCAGTGAGTCCGTTTCCACCAACATAACAATTATAACCTCAAATTAAACAAGAGGAAAATATTTAATCCCTGCCAAAGGCTGGTAAAAAGTAAAAAAAAATTCCCAAGGAATGATTAAAATGCCTTCAAATATTAATAACTACTGAAAGCTAAAGGAATACAAGGCTCAACAGAGGTGAGACTGTCAGCCTGACTACAGAGCTGAAAGAAACCTGAGGTTGTTCCCCATTTTCTCCTACTTTACCAAAGGTGTTTCTATAATATACTATTTACTTCTTCCCTGAAGCATCAATCATCTGAGGCATCTTAATTTAGGTCTCTCACTTTGCTAGATAAACACAACCATCTTTAACCAGATAGCCATATGCACAGGAAATATAAATTACCCCATGGCTAGACACTACCTGAACTTCCATAATAGTAAGTAAGGATGACACCAGAACAGATACTTGGAGACAACAGAGTTGGAGTTTTTGGCTTATTAAACTAATAAATCTCATAAATACTGTGTGGCGTCCTGGACATGCAACTCTTTAGACGTTTCTGACTTTATTGAAGATACAGAGCCATTTAGCAGGTTTTGTGAGCCCGCAGTGCCCTCTACAGGTACTCACCGAGGGTGGGCGTGGACGGCCTGCTGGAGACAGCGCCGACGCTGAGGCGGGGCACAGATATCCTGCCGGCAGATGACGACACCTGAAGGGTAAAATTGGACATGAGGGAGTTTTTATCATGAATAAAAGCTGCCGCCAAAGCTGAGGATGAGGAGGCTTCTCACCTTCTTCTGTATGGACTTGAGTCTGTAGTTGGGGGCGGTCAAACAGTAGCGGTCTGGGGGGAGTCGGGGGCCTGTGTAGGGTTTGATGAGCGGGAGGGGGGTCTGGTTCTTCTGCCTGGCGACCTCCAACAGGAACTGAACACAGAGAGAGTAACATGGTGACTTCCAAAGGTTTTATTTACCATTTCTGCTGGTTTATTTCACTCTCTCAGAAGTTGGGTCACTTTGTGCACGACTGGCTGAGCAGACAGGCGAAGAGGGCGGAGGCTTACATCACGTGGCGGTGGCGAAGTGAATGACTGGTCCATGCGGCACTGGATGGCCAGTTTGATGTCGTCGGCGTCCACGTTGGACTTCTTGGCGTGTGTGGCGTAGATTTTGGCGTCCTCGATGATGGTGGTCACATATCCTGCAGACACACAGAGGGTTAAATTAAGAGTGACTCATTCCGAGGCTCTACTAGAGCAGCTTTGCACGACTCACAGCTCAGAATAATCCTGAATCCGACTCTGCTGCTCACAGGAGAAATTCGTGCATGACGTGACCTACGAGTCAGCAGAACCGTAAGATTAAAAGTCATGAGTCAGCAAATGTCTGGACGTGATGTTCAGTCGGTCCGACCACGACTCCAAAAATGAACACATTCAGAAATGTGCTGATCTGGCTCTGGTGCAGCTGCAGCTCCGTCTTTGTGCTTTAGGACAAAGTCCCACCTACTGCTCCACCTGATTGGTTACTTGTCATGAATAAGAACCAACCAGAAGCACATTTACCACCACTTCAGACTCTGGTTTGGTTTTAAGGCTCAAATAATGCTGTGACGGCAAAAAGTGAAAGCCTGGTTTATGGTTGTGTCACTCGCTGCAGTCTTTAAACAACAACATAAGATGTGAAGCGTGCAAACACGCAAAAAATAAAAAAAATAAAAAATAAACAATGACATGATCCTGACTTCAGAGGGGTGGGACCACAAAGCAAGTGCGCCGCCTGCTCCAATCAGAGACGTTAGCGAAACGGACGCTGGAAAACATAAAAGACATTAAATATGTAACACTGTTGCTCCAATGAGCCCTCTGCAGGCCAGAGTATAAATCACCCTTTTTTGATTATCTTTATATAAAAAGTGCCTTCAGCTGCTCCCTTGTATTTCCCCAAGGGGGCGCCACAGCACATTAATCCACATTGATAATTTGGCAGAGGGTTTACACCGGACGCCCCTCCTCAGGCAACCCTCCATGTGTCCCCACAGGGAATCGTACCAGGGACCTTTCGCTTGTAAGGTGAGTGTGTAAAGCACTACAGTATCGGTTGCATAGTGACGCTGATAAACAGACCAAACATAATTAAATATAAACAGCTGATTGTAAACGAGACTCCAGAACAAAACCCACTCCGCCCCAGGAGAGCCGCCCCATCACACCAAAAACTCCTCAGCCTCACAAAGCCCACTGAGCCATCAGTCTCACTGTGTAGCGCACCCCTCAGGTGATAACAGCACAAACACCCTGACTATAATTCATCAGGAATGAATTACATCCTGCATAAAGCATTTTAATACATGACATCTAACAGCCTGAAGCCAAGCGTGGATTTGTTCTAAGATTTAATATTTAGACTTTATGAGTATCTGTCGATCCCTGAGTAGAGCTGGGCTATATGGGAAAATTCATATCACAATAATATTTTTATATCAGTCGATATCGATATAAATCAAATCATTTCTGCCAAGCTTAATATTTCCAGTAAGATGTGAAGATATGAGGTGAATTTTAGCTTGAATATCATCGTCAGAAACTGAACATGTCACGTATACTGCAGAACATTATACACCTGGGTTCATATACTAAAGACTGTGGGTAACGCTAACTACAATGAAGTTTAACAGGAAACACATTCTTTGATCAGTTCCAAGTACATAAAGTAGGTATTAATATAAGATCTAAAACTGCCTTTGTACTGTATCTTTCCTTTGTTTTCAAACATTTCAGAGAGTTTCAGTCTTTACCAACCTACAAAGACAAAAACACTGTGTCCGTCCTAAAGTCCTGACTACACCTGTTTGGTCTTCGGTTTAAAGGCGGGGTCAGGTCAGGTTAAAGGCGGGGTCAGGTTAGGGTAAAGGCGGGGTCAGGTCAGGGTAAAGGCGGGGTCAGTGCACCTTTGTGTGACACTGTGTGTTTTTGTGGTGAGACATGGAGCTGGACAAAGTGGACCCTGTGGTTGTTTCAGGTCTGGGACAGTAAAGGCTTACATTGTCTCTAAAGGACGTTGTCTTTGTGGGGACACGCTTTGACACAGTTTGCAGCTTCTCTGCTTCCTGTTGGACTTTAAACAGACAAAATGTCTCCACACACCGAACTCCTCTGACCTTTTTGTCCAACACTGTCCTCGTCTTTTGAGCCTCAGGCTGTGTCTCCTTCCGTAACTCTGTCCCTCAGGGTTCTCATCTGTATTTCCTCTTTTATCTCGCTCGCTCTCCTGACGTGTGGTTCACGCAGCTGCAGAAGCTCAAACATCATCACGTGTCCTGCTGCTGGCCTGTAGCTCTTTTCCAGTCACGTGATTGGTTCGAGCGCTGCTACCCCCGTTATGATTGGCTTTTCGAGTTTTCTGTTGCAACACGAACGCCGTGAGTTCTATCGACGTCTTAATGTCTCTCCCTGTTATATCTAACCGACAGTGAAGACATGTCCTGACATCTCCGCGCTGCTTCTCATGATCTCTGTGCGTTTCTGCTCTGAAGCTGCAGGACTGTGTCAGTGTTGCTTACTTACGGTAGGTGAACTCCAGCATCTGGTTGATGACTCGCGGCTCGTACTCTGTGATCCCCATGTCCTTCAGGATCTGGATCATCACCTGTCAAACACAGTCAGGATGCAGCAGTTAGCGCGGGGACAGCCGGTGGTGCTGGTGGTGGTGGTGGGGTGTGTGTGTGTGCAACAAAAACTACTCTGTGGAGCTGCTGACACCGTTCTATCCAGCAGCTCTGATACATTAACATGTGTGAAAACAGATTCTGCACCTGTGAAGTTTACACTTTCCCTCTGGAAATGTCTGAATCCCTCAGGACCTGCTGTCAGAAAAACCTAACATGATCATGATTGCTTGGAAGGCAAATGTATAAACTGCCGCGGTGCACAAAGCACGCTCCATAAAAGCATCACATATAGGACCAACCCTTAATGGTCGGATGAGTTTTGGTGCAGAAGAACTTAACTGGCCTGCACACAGCCCTGACCTCAACCCCCCATCCAGCACTTGAAGGAGAGCACAGCCACGCCCCCTCATCCAACATAAGCGTCTGACGTCACTAATGCTCTACTGTATTGACGTACCAAAAGTCCCACAGACATACAGTAGAAAGCCTACGGAGGGACCGCCTCTGTGCGTTTTAGCGGGGTGTCGCTCCGGCTGCAGCTCAGGCGGCACCGCTGCGCTCTTCTTCCGCGGTCAGCTCGCCTCGTTTTCCGACTCCAAACTCACAGCTACGAGCCCGACACTGACCCGCAGCGCAGCGGGCTGTTAGGCAGCCCGTGAGAAGACACCCCCTCTGTGTGACCCACACATGCCCCAAAACACCAACGAAGCTCCCGGCTAGCAGGCTAACTGCTATTGTTTTGAACGGCGGTGTCGCTGAGCTAGGATAGGCTAGCTAACGACGTGCACACATGCGTCAGCTACCGAGGACGAGCTTGGACGAACCCGCATGGAAACGTACAACCGCAGAAAGCTCCCGAAACGCGGGTTTGTTGGCGTTACCTGCGCGTCCTTCGGGATGGTTTTTGGAGCAGACATTTTGACTTCCCCGCAGCGCCTTCTCCTTCGCCTCTTCTTCTTCTGCTGTTTCTCCTCTGAGGACCGCAGCCTTCTCTTCTATGAAACACTCCCCCTGTCGGCAGGGTGTCGGAAATACAGCAGAGCAGATTTATGGCTGTTTTTACAGAATTAATTTTTACAATTAAAAAAAGAAATAAATCATCATTGTTTCATAATGATTTAGGCCCTGCTGTGCATCTGAAAGCGTGTGTTTCTGTGCAGCAACTTTCCTCAGAGGCACAGACAACAAATTACACCACTGTGCAAAAGTCTCAAGCAGCTTCTTGTTTTTAAAGATATTTTGCTTGGAAAATGGAAATAGGTGCAGCCTATGCAATCATAACTGAAAATACAGCACAGAAGGAAAAAAAACAGTTTGCATGATTCTAAGAAGCCTGAAAGTCAATGTTTGTTCTGAGCTCCTTTATTCTTCAGCACAGCCTGAACTCTCTGAGCCAAGCTGTCATTTCTTTAAGTCGTCTTCAGGAATAGTTCTCCAGGCTTCCTGAAGGCCATTCCAGAGCTCTTCTTTGGATGTTGGCTGCCTTTTGTTCTGTTCTTTGTCAACGTGATCCCACGCTGCTTCAAAAGGGTTGAGGTCTGGGCTCTGAAGAGGCCAATCCATGACTGATAGTGTTCAGTTCAGTTTTATTTATATAGAGCCAATTCACCACAAACGTCCTGTCACGTCAGTATGGAGCAACTGCTCTGAGGAATGCTTCAGCAACTTGTTGGATCTCTGCCCTGAAGAATTAAGAGTTAAGGTTGGAGGCAAAAAGGAGTCTAAATCAGTGTTAGCAAGGTGTACCTAATAAAGTGACCAGCAAGCGCAAACTGCAAAAAAATCCCATTTTACTATAAACCTTATGCTATTTCTGCTTCTTTTTAGGGTAAACGTAGTTTTTAATATTGACTCAAGCCCCTCTCACCACAGAGGGTTGCATCAGGAAGGGCATCCGGCATAAAACCTATGCCAAATTACCACTGCAGATTAATCCCTTGGGGAGCAGCTGAAGGTACATACATGAATGCATTGTACTGAACTCTAATCGTATTCCCTGCTGATAATAGAGAAGGACCGAGTTCTTTCTCACTGAGAAAGCTCTGAAACAGGCCTGTTTTTACCACACTGCACCTGCAGGCGGCGCCACAGGAGGACTTACTGAGCTGTTAAGGAGAGAGAGAGATGCCTCCAACCAGTGAGCCTGAGCTGAACTACCTTAACTCCTGCCTCTGAATGTTCCCCCATGTTACTAAAACTGAATAAAATGAGTCTCCTGAATCTCACAAACACAAACTCCTGCTTCCGTTTGCACTCTGCAAGCTGATTTTTATGGCAAAACAGCAGCTTTGATGAAGAAAGCTCCAGGAAAAAACCTGGAATACTCCTTTAAAACAGATCTAAGCTCTAAGCAGATGAAAAACTTAACTTTGTGTGTGGAGATAAGAGGAAACCGCTTCTGGGGAGTCACAAAAGTCACTCTGTGGGGAGTCTTATCTCCCATCGGCTAACGAAACAGTCAGAAGAGGAGCCGCTGCAGATTTCCAGATGACTAACGTTCCCCGAGACTCCGTCCAAACACGAGGAGGGGACAGTATGCTGCGGCCTCTGTGGACGTGGACATGTGGACGCAGCGCAGGCAGTGAGCCTGCAGGCTCTACATTCAGAATATGAACATGAGTATGAATGAAATGTGATCAAATAACGCAGAAACCTCAGAGGAGGTGCAGCATGAAGAACTATCATTAGGCTGGAGGGTTTATGTTATCAGGAACCAGATGTCGGACAATCCGGTGTCAGCCACAGACTGTATATAAAAGATGCACATTGCCACCTAGACGTCACAGAATGGTTTACGCGTTCCTGTTTTTGAGTGCTTTCACCACTGCTGTCTTGGTGTATTGAGGGTCCACCAGAAGTTCCAGAACAGCCCACTGGGTGGCTCTGCAAAGTGAAAACTGCAGAGAAGGTTTTGGAGTTTCGACCGACATCCCCCATAGCCCACCATGCTACGTCAAGGTGATAAATTGTTAAATCAGGGAAATCCTGATTTTTACAAGTTGATTCACAGTACAAACAAATAAGACATTTTTCCATGAGTTCACAGAAAAAAACAGTGTGATAATAAAGGACTGAGTTCAGGTACAGCTAGGAAGGTCCTGCTGATGGGTTTCTCACATTTCTTTGTGATGACTTTAGACCTGCTGAACATGGACAAACGGACATGGATCAGTTCAGTTCAATTTGAATTATATAGTGTCAATTCACAACAAAACTCACCTGTTTCACACTGTAAGGTAAAGACCCTACAGTATTAGAGACAAAACCCCAACAATCAGACCATCCCCTATGAGCAGCACTTGGTGACTGTGGGAAGGAAGAACTCCCTTTAAACAGGAAGAGACCTCTGCCAAAACCAGGCTCAGGGAGGGGCAGCCATCTGCCTCGACCGGTTAGGGGTGAGGGAAGAGAGACACAGACACAGTAGTGAGTAGTGAATTTGTCAACTCAGTCTTTACCCTTTAAGGGAGGAAGACCCTGCAGGTCCGAGGTCTGACAGCGATGGGCCAACAAGTCCATGTGATTCTCCAGCACCTGGGGGTGGTGTGCACAGTTTCAATGTGAGAGTGGGTCAGGAAGTTCTCCGGTACTCCAGGGAAACGTGGTCTGGCTTGCTTCTCGGAGTGGCTTTACAGGCATGGAGGTTCTAGGGAAGGAAGCAGAGAGTTCAGGTAAGAAACAGTTCTTCTCAAAGTCACAAGAACCTTAACTTGACTTGACTTGACTTGACTTGACTTGCGACTATGTACATATTAAAACATCCCAGTGAAGCATGGAGGAACCTGCTTGGCTTAAGCAGAGTTGGTAATGAGGGATGAGGAACAGCGGGGGGAGCACACGCTGCCTGAGAACTATCAAATGATGTTAGAAGCCCTGAACGAGCACAGATAGAAAGAGAGGAGACAGAATGAAAGAGGAGAAAAAGATAGAAAACAGCAGGACAGGGGATAAACTATGATTTATAAATGGTTCCCAGCTGTCACTTGATATATAGAACAGGTCAACATTACTGCAGGTACGACCCAATTCTGAAGTTCTATAGTCACAAGGAGCTCCATAACAGCCAACTCTCTGGATCAGAAAAGGCAGGGGATGTAGGTTACATGTTCTCGCTGTGCCTCTGTGGGTTCTCTCTGGGTACTCCGGCTTCCTCCCACAGTCCAAACACATGCGAACCCTGTGACAGACCGCCAACCTGCCCAGGGAGCATCGCTCTATGACAGCTGGGATAAGCTCCAGGATGGATGGATGGATGGATGGATGGATCTTCTACTCGCAGCTGGGCTGTCTTTGAAGCCCGCTGAAGAACCAAAACCCCCACCACCATCAGCATTCAGAGGCCACCGTCCCTCTAAAGGTCTAACCGCTGTTCAGGATTCACCAAATACAAGTGTTCAACCAAAAGATCCATCACAGAACTAAATCTGATGAACTTCAACTCTCTCATGAACTCCTGAACCGCGTTCAGCCGCGGGTCAAATCCTGGTTTATTATCCCAGGAGGCAGCAGGAAGCCACGCCGCTGCGGCATTTGAATAAACTGAGCGAACCGAGCACCGCGTTTTTCCCACCGCCGAGCTCGTCACCAGACACCCTTTGTTTTCCAATGACCATTCATCAGCGTTGACAGCGTTCCTGTATTTACCCGCAGAATTTATGGACGCACGCTGTCGCCATAAAGCCATGAGAACCGCGGCACCTACCACGGCGAGTGTACGCTGCTGTACGTGCACGGCTGTGTGTGTTTTAAAATGATTAACCTTTACAGCCCCGAGGTAAACGAGGATGCTCCAACCTGCAGAAAACTTCAACAGCTCTGGAGCTCCAGACGTCACCTGTGGTTCTCAGAGACGATCTTTAATTTGTTTGTTACTGAAAAACAAGCGATCTCCGTTTGCGTTCATCAGCATGCCTGATCGTACGTTTGGTCAAGACAGACTTTAGTGGCTGTCGGTGTTTTTAGTTAAGTAGGGGAGCCCAGGGATAGCTATAACACCCTCGATTTGTCCAACCAGAGGTGAGCTCCAGGGTGTTGAAACACACTCTGCACATGCTCAGTAGGTGTCTCTTCCTGCCTGGGGAAAAGGAAAGGGACCATTTTTCCACGGCAGAGGTTCTGAATGCAAAAAGGATGTTTGATTAAAGTAAATGTTTTGATGTCCGGCGTTTATCTTCCTGTCTGTGAAGTTTAGATGACTCTGGATTTAAACATACATCATTTAAACTCTGGGTTATTGATTAATATTGCATGCAAATATGGCTTTTGGCAGCTAGTGTGGAAGAGTTTATCACAGCTTTGACAGCCTCATGACTCAGCGTAAGCATCTTATTTGCTTGACAATGAGGCCACAAGCTGCAGTTCCTCTAGTGGCCACAGGAGGCTAGGTGAGTCAGTATACAAAGAAAAAAAAAGTGACCCTAAACATCATCAAGAACTTCACCAGGATCAAAAAAATCGGACTGATTTTTAAGCTGAATGATTCCCTCGTTAGGCATATATGCTATTAAACAGAATACTGTAGCATTGTTCTTATTAACATAAATATCAGGTTTCACAGGACTCTGTGGAGTCACATGAAAACATCTCCATGATTCAGGTTGTAGAACCAACTTTAGCAGCAATAAGTTGCAGTGATGGTTTCCTGTCTGACTTCATCAGTCTGTCACATGGTTGTGGAGGAATGTTGGCCCACTCCTCTTCACTACGTCGCTTCAGTTCATTGAGGTTTGTGGCCATTTGTTTATGCACAGCTCTCTTAAGTTCCCAACACAGCATTTCAATGGGGTTGAGGTCTGGACTTTGACTGGGTCAGTGGAACACCTTGAATCTCTTCTTTTTCAGCCATTCTGTTGGAGATTGTCCTGCTGAATGATCCCGTTGGGGCCAAACTTTAGCCTCACATTTGACTCTGGGATACTTTGGCATACAGAGGAGTTCATGGTGGACTCAATGACCGCAAGGTGCTGAAGGAGCAAAGCAAGTCCAAAGCATCACCTCTCCACCACTGTGCTCGACAGTTGCTTCTCCAGGGTCGTTGCTGATGTCTTTTTGGACATTGTGCTAACACACACCTGAACGCTCCACAGCAGCAAACTGACAAAACTTGTGCCTTCCACTGGCTGGTGATCAGCAGCACCTGGGTGATGCTGACCCTCTTATGGAAGCAGTAAGGGTGTACTTAGTTTTACGCAGGGGTGTACATACATTATATTATAGTATATGATCAGTGTATTTCAGGTAGTCTGAGAGGTATAAAGTAAAATGTAACAAAATGTGTTATGGTGGAGAAAACATTACGTGCCTAATAAACTGGACACTGAGTCTGAATTAGAAACTGATGTCAGACTGAAGCCTCCCAGCATCGGTTGAGTTTGTCTGTCAGCTTGCCCTCCCTCCTTCCTCTCCCTCCCTCTCTGCTTCGCCCTCGTCCCCGTGTTAAAAGTCGCGCTCCATCACAGGTGCAGTCTGGGTAAACAATGGCCAGGAAGAGTGGGGCATTAGCATGCTTTAGGAGAATTTGCATTCTCACCAGGCAGCAGCTCAGAGGTGCGAGTCCTTCTTGGTCATCCCGGGGTCGTGACCTTTGACCACCACCACCCCCACTCTGCAGGTTTATGTGTGCAGCAACATGCAGGTTGATACTGTCATTAAAATGCCGCCAAAGAAAACGTACTAAAGGTTCTGATGATGTTTCAAAGCAAACGGGGACTCACGGTCACGTTTCAGTCACTCCAGGGGACGCCGACGTCCATTCAGCTTCTTGCCACTAACTTGTGCAGGTTCCACCAACACCTTAAACATCTGGAAAAGAAACAAAAGAGCAAAATAAGACGGAGTCAGAGCTCCAGGAGATCCAGAACCATGGCGCCAGATAAAACCAGTGGGGCACAAACATGGGAGCAGGCGGTTGGCTGGGGTCCTCTGGCCCTGTGCGGATCAGGAGATGGATTATTTACTGGATGGAGAACCAGGGAGCTTGGAGTCTGTGTGAAGCTCCTGAGCGGTTCCTGAGGTGTGGTGAGGTGTGTTGTTCTGATGGAGAGACTGGGGTACTTAGAGGGGCAGCGTGATGTTCAGCTAGGTGTTACGCGACGAAGCCACATCCACATACGTGCCAGAATCCTCTGCGAGAGTTCTCACAGGAGCATTGTCTGGTAAAACAGAGCGGATCGGTGTTATCAGGACTCTGTGCAGTCCTGTGAAAAACTAAGCACACCCACAAGAGGGTCAGTATCAGTCAGGTGCTGCTGATCAAGTGCACTGATTATCTGATCACCAGCCAGCGTGAAACCCAAGAGCTACATCTCAGACTCTACAGGCCTCAGTTAGCGCGTTAAATGTTAAATTCTGTGACAGTACAATTAGAGAAAGACTGAACAAGTATGGTTTGTTTGGAAGGGTTGCAGGCGAAAGCTGCTTCTCTAAAAAGAACATGACAGCCCTGCTTAGGTTTGCAAAGTTGCATCTGAACAAAGCACAAGACTTCTGGAACAATGTCCTTTGGACAGACCAGTCCAAAGTGGAGCACTACAGTTGGAGAAAACCAAACTCCAGGTCCAGTGGCTTGTTTTGCAGCCACCATGAACTCATCTCGATGCCAAAGTATCCCAGAGTTAATTGTGAGGCTAAAACTGGATCACACAACAGGACAACGATCACAAGAACAGCAGCAAATCTCCAGCAGAATGGCTGAAAAAGAAGAGAAACAAGGTGCTGCAATGACCTAGTCAAAGTCCAGACCTCAGCCCCACTGAAATGCTGTGTTGGGCCCTTCAGAGAGCAAATGGCGTAAAGAAGAGTGGGTCAAAATTCCTCCACAGTGATGTGAGAGGCTGATAAAGTCAGATGGATAACCATCACTGCAACTTATTGCCGCTAAAGAAGTTTCTGCTGGATGATGGGGTGGACTTGCAGATACTGCAGAGGGTGCTGTGCGAAACCCTGAGTGCACGTCCCCGTAATCTGGATTATATCAACCTCACAGTCAGGCCGGCTGCTTCTGGAGCCTGTCTGACTGTTACACAGCAGGGAGGGGCTGCTTTGATGTATATCAGTGAGCGAGCCAATCAAATATGAAAACAAACATAAATCAACTAATTCATGATGTCTCACAGTGGGACGGGCTGCTTTGTCGGAGATAATGGGTGAACTTCAGTCGCCACTTTTCCATGACGTGTTGACAGCTACATTCAAGTCTTACTGAACACAGCATAATGCTTATTCTGTAAATTATTTCCCCATTTATAGAAAAAAAGGAAACGTAGCAGTGTGTGCTTTAGCCAGCACCTAGTGCCAGTCAGCGGTATTGCACTTGAAGCTCGTTTCATATTGGTTTCAGCCTCATAATCCAAACTATAAATCAGGCGTAATAAGATAGCTGAGGTTGGCTTTGTGGCATCTAAAGTGTCGCTTTCTGTTTGCTCTCCCATGTTTCTGTATTTGCCGTGGAAGCGGAGTCTAGAAAACATGAGCTCTGCAAACACTCCAAGAAATGATTCAGAGGAAGATGAAACCTCAGCAGCTGCGGGCGGACCAGCAGCAAAATGTGATGATTTCAGTGACTGCAGACATAAATCCGAAACATGACTGGGGTTATAACGAGGACACGAGTGTCATATAAAACTATACAAGGGGCGATGAACTCTGAACACCTCATGACTTCCTTTTACTTTTTCATTGGTTAACTATTGATGGTGTTTAACAGCCTGCAGGCCAGAGAGGAACAGGCACAGAGCTGGAAAGCTCAGACAAGACGAGGCTTTATTCTTTATTTAAATATGAAAAAGTGGATACAGTAAGGTTCTTGGTGCAAATTTTTGGCTTCTGTTGTTTTTAAAAGTCAAACCCAGCTAAAGTTCTGGACACATATTCGTTTTGATGCTAGTCAATGTAGGCCATACGCCATTTGGACAAAAGTATTGGGCCAGCTACACACCTTCCACTCTTCTGGGAAGGCTTTGCTACAAGATGTTGGAGTGTGTGTGGGCACTTGTGAGATCAGACACTGATGTTGGATGAAAAGACCTGGGTCATAATCGTCATTCTCCCAAAGGCGTTGGATGGGGTTGAGGTCAGGGCTCTGCGCAGGCCAGCCAAGTTCTTCCACACCAAACTCATCCAGCCATGCCTTTAAGGAGCTTGCTTTGTGCACTGGAGCACAGTCATGCTGGAACGGAGAAGGGCCTTCCCCAAACTGTTTTCACAAAGTTGGTAGCATAGACTTGTCCAAAATGTCTTGGTAAGCTGAAGTATTAAGATTTCCCTTCAGTGGAACTCAGGCCAAGCATTATCCCTCCTCCACCAAACGTTACAGTCAGCCAGGAAGCATTCTCCTTTCATTCACCAAACCCCGACATATCCAGCAGGCTGCCAGATAGAGAAACAGGAGTCATCACGCTACGGAACATGTTTTCACTGCTCCAGGGTCCAGTGGCGGCGTGCTTTACACCACTCTCATGCACTATGCCCCTCAGCACTCGGTGACCCCGCTCTGTAACTTTACGTGGTCTGACACTTGGTGGCTGAGTTGCCGTGGTTCCTAAATGCTTCCACTTTGCAATAATCCCACTTCCAGCTGATGGTGGAATATCTAGGAGGGAAGAAATGTCACCAGCTGTCCTGTTGCAGTGGTGGCATCCTATTGCTGTGTCACAGTTTTATAATATATTAGAGAAGCTGGCACTTTGACATCTCTGCTTTCAGAATGACTAAAATGTTTATTCCCTGTTGAAATGTTGGTGTGGATTTTTTAAAAAAAGGGCAGTTATAAGATGTGCAGCTCTGTGTGTTGTGGTTCTGCACAAGGAAGAAGCAACCTAACTGTGTTTCTGCGGCTGTTGCCAAACATGAACTTGGAGAGGAATCAGGACTCTGTCGAAACCCCCGACACTATCGAGAGGACGAAGGTTAATGAGGGGGGAAAGGTGAGGCGGGAAGGACACACACTAACCTGCAGTTAAACCCGGTTTTATAAACTGCAGTTAAAAGCAGGTAAGAGGTAACAGGTGGGACTGACTACAGCAGAGGAAAAGGGTTAACATATGAAATGTGTACTGGTTCCATTATAGCAGCCATCTTTACAGTATGCCTTTTTAATAGTGGTCCAGAATGCAGAGACCTGTTCATACAGACTAATACTGGCTTGAAGGGAGCGAATATTTATGCAATCAGTTGCTTTATATATTTTTCATGAATTAAAACTATAGAAATCTGTTTTCACTTTGACTTTCGCTTCTCTAGCTGGCAGTCTGATGAACGAGTCTGGGTTTGGTGAACTAGGAGAAAGTTACCCGCCTGCTTGCATGTAAATTTAAAGGGGGGGGGGCAGAACAGGATGTCATAAATCTCCTGTAAGTGGACTGATACTTTTGTCAGTGCAGCATAGCTTTAGCTGCAGCTTTTTAATTTTAATTCACTTTGAATTTTAAATTGTTGTTTGTTGGATTTCTCCCCTTTGTAAGGTCGCGCATCATAAATTGGGGCTTGTCCGGGATTTGAAACCTCTCGCAGAGTTGCAAACCTTCACACAGCAACAATTCAAGCCAAGTCAAAATGCATTACCAGTTACTCAGAAAAGATAAAGCAAACAGAACAGGTGGAAACAGAACTGACCTGACCATAAATGTGGCCTAAATACAACACAGTGAAACCAAATCCCATGGAAACTATCCTGGGTGCCTGAAATCCACATACCCTCATTTTTATTTACTGCTTTATGTAAAATATTTATTACTTCAGGCATGAATACACGGCATTGTCTTCTCTGACAGGAACTTCTTCCTTTTTCCCACAGCGACAGACAGCTAAGTAAATAAGGCAGAAGTGCATTATGGGAATTATGAGCAGCCTGAAGCAGCAGAGACTGCAGTTACGATACAGAGGTGATTAACTTCTTATTTGGTGAATGACGTTAAATATCATATTTCACACTTTGGTTTTGGTCCAAATCACTCCAAATGTCATGTTTAAACATTAAAGGCCTTTATTTTTATTTTTATTTAAATGTATATTAAATATTACATATATATTTAAATATTTAAATATAAATATTTAAATATGTATGAAGATGTGGTGTGGATCTTAGAGTCACTCCTAATATGACATTTTTTAAAATCTTCCCACACTGAATAATAATTATGTTATTGTCTTTATCATTGTGATAAGCGTAGACCACAATCGTCCTCATAATTTTGCTCATTGTTTGACTTTTGTGATTTATTTTTTTAAATTTTGCAGTAGCTTGATCTCATGTAAGTCCATACAGTAATAATTTGTGGCCTCTTATAAAAACAGTGGTGGCACGCCGCTCGCCGTGTATATAACTATAACTCTCTCTTTAAAGGCAGTAAAATCCTAATAAATGACTGTGAATCATGTAGACACAACAATAATATAAACTTGACTTAATTGAAATTGTTCAGCAGATAAGGGGACACACTTAAGTGTGTGTGGTCTATCTGATGTAGGCTAATGGGGCTGCAACCGTTTACTATATGATGAGCTGTAATTGGAGACAATAATGTGTCGGGCTGATAGACTGTAATCGCTGTTCATAAAACTGCTTGTTTCACCTGAATACACAGCTGCACATAAACACAAGACAAACATTATAAACATTTTTTACAGTTACATTTATAATTGATCTGAGGTTTGTGTAATTTTAGTTTATGTCCCTTTAGCGGCACACACCCCCCACCTCATTAGCAGAATATTTTAATATAAATATAAATCAGTCAGACTTCAACTTTTTAGTTATAATTTTATTTGAAAACACTTTAATTTTATTTATTTAGTTTTGTTATGTTTTTTTTTTTTAAATTTTCCTCACAACACCTGTTGAACTTTAGCATTAAAGCAACGTGGCATGAAATTTTAATTATTTAAATTATACATTTTTTTATGTCTAGAAATCATCTTATATATTTTTCATCCTTATTGTTTTGTTAAAGTCATTTACTTTAGATTTCTGATGAGGTATTTTTTATTATTTTATTACTGATATAAACTTCTAAGAAGTTTTAATGTTTTATTTAAAAATTGCATTTATCTTTAATTTTTTTCCTCATATTCATTGCATACATTCAGATTTTATTCACAATCACTGATAATATAAACTAGTCAGATTTTTTTATTTTAAAAAATATTTTATTTTTAAATGTTTTTATTATGTTATACATGTTATTATATGGTTTTTGAATTAACTTATAAAATCTGATGAAGCATGACGTGTAAATGTAATGGTATTTGAAATTTTTTTTTTTATAATATTTTTTTATTCCTGTTATGTTTTATTTTTATTTTATTCATTTATTCAATATTTTAGTTAAAATATTTGTAATATTTTTATTATTTGTGCAGACTTGTGGAAAAGCAGAAGTAAATGTTATCACTAACACAGAAATCCTTAATAAGAATATTACATTTAATATTCTAATATAAAATGGTCATCATTTTACTGCATTTATTTTTATTTTCTTTTTTTGCCAATATATTTATTGCCTTTTTCAAAAAAAATTTTCACAAACACATAACATATACACATACATACATATTCACACTACACACACAAACTGCATACCCTTGCATCATTTTTCAATTTGAATAAATGTAATGAAATTGGATTAATTAACAAATCATGAAGGAACCCCCCCCCCCCCCCAAAAAAAAAAAAAACAAACAAAAAAACGAAAAAAAAAGGGGGGGGGTATTTATTTTTATTTTCAAATTTAACTTTATTGTTAAATATATTAATTATTCAAAAATTTGCATTGTGTGTTTTGCCTACAAGTAGTTATTTATTCAATATTACTTCTGCGGTATTAGCATATATTTATATGTATATTATTGTATTATTTGTATCGATTTGTGAGAATTTAACTTTTTTTGCTGTAAAATTTTCATGTTATTTTTAAATATTTAAATGATATTTCCTCTCTTCCTTACTGTGTTTTCTTGACTTCCTATAACTCTACTGATGACATATTTTAGCTAAACACAACTGGACACGCTGTCACTTAGCTCAGAAATTTACATTTTTAATTTGTTTTACTCTTTTAATTGCAATTTTAAAAAAAAAATGAAATATCTAATTTATATTTTTCCTTTTGATTGTTTTTTTAATTATCCATGAAATACTTCTGATTAAATATAATTTCTAAAAGCAATAAACCATGGTATTTTTTATTTTAAATTAAGCATAATGTGTGTTTTGTGTGAGTGTGTGTTTTTCAGTATGTACTCACAGAGCGAAGGGAAGCCATGTAGCACACACACACACACACACACACACACACACACACACACTCGGTAACACGGTCTGACCATCGCTGGGAATCTTCTGCGTTTTACGGAGCGGCTTCTGAGGAATACCAGTAGCCCCAGTCATGTCTTCAGTATTATCTTGGCTTTACAGCGCACTACTGTTCCTGCGCTGCTCCTTTACAGCTCCTCTGTTTAACCACAATCCATGTGGCCAATACAGGGGTGTATTAGGGGCAGTAAGTATATTGTAAATGAAAGTTTATGGTAAAATGGCCCATAAACACACGGCTGTATAAGTCTGGATGAACTGCTGCGAGAGGCGATTCCCTGAACGTTTATGGACGTCGGCGAGAGGCTGAGAGTTATTTGCTCACTTTGTTGTCTTTTCCTTTTATTTGCTCTAATTATTTCCTCTGTTGACAGAAATGATGCAGTAAACATCACTGGGATTTAATAAAGTATTCTGATTCTCATCTTTCATTGGCAAGGCATGGGAAGAAAAATTAAACGTTCAGGTTTTGCTTCGGGATTTGAATTTCCTACTTTCAGTGTAAAGCTGCCTCCAGCCTGCAGCACGAGGGTTGGTCTTTTTTTTTTTTTCTTTCCAAGGTCAACACTGTGCTGTTTCTCTGGCAGCCATTTTGTTTAGAAGAGATAAAGCGTGTCCTGAAATGGCCGCCGCCCCGCTCAGGTCGTCACGTTGCCGCTTGTGTTCAGAGGCGTTTCTTCTCAAACACAACGGCCGTTTCCAGGAAGGACAGACTGCCAAAAAACCTGCATAAATGCGATATGTTGGTGTCGACCATGAAGTTGAGAACAAAAAAAAAATCATAAATGCATTTAAAACAATGACTTACTTCATGGGTTACATAAGTTCAGGCTCTGCTGTCCTGACATCCTGATCCTCGAGGCCTCTGACTGGCTGCCAGGTGAACGTTTGACCTTGGTGATAACAGACGAGGATGTTGTTCCTCATTAACGCAGCTCATGGAGAGCAGTCAGCCACCAGGCGTAAGTCATAAAACACTCCTCGCGTCTCCCCCTGAGCAGTTTTACACTCATTTAAGTAGAAAACAAAGATTTTGGGTCTTCGTTACCTGTAAAGAAGACAGATCCTCTTCATACAGCTCGTTGTTCACATTCAAAGACTTCTCTACAACAGTTTGCATGATTCACAGTTAAACAATCCTTATTGAATACTGTGCAAAAGTTCTGAGTCCCCCTTCTTTCTTTTTCTTCTCATTTTTTAAAGGAGTCTTGAGTGGTCCTCCCCAGGCTTTCAGTCGTTTTATGTCCAGGTCTTGTACATGACCGTTTTCAGAGGAATATTTTGTTTGTTTGTGAGGCAACTAAACATTGACCTATGACTCATTCAAGGATATAAACGGCACCTAACGCAAGAGATGAACCAGTGTTTTCTCCACATATAAAAGACAACTTAGCAAAGAACCGCCTTCAAATTGTATTTTTAGGCACTTTGTTACTAGCAACCTTATCACAAAAGCGCATCATTTTTTACAATTCCTTTGGTTGGATCTATGAAAAGAGCCAAAGCCAACACAGTCTGACATGAAATAGTCTACCTGAACAGAAACATACAAAGTGGAACACTATCAGTCATGGATTGGCCTCCCCAGAGCCCAGACCTCAACATGATTGAAGCAGTGTGGGATCATGCTGACAGAGAACAGAACAAAGAAGAGCTTTGGAATGTCCTTCAGGAAGCCTGGAGAACTATTCCTGAAGATGACTTAAAGACAGAAAGCTTGGCTCAGAGAGTTCACCTATTTCCCATTTTCCTAGCAACATATGAAGAAATGAGGGGTGGCTCAACACTTTTGCACAGTACTGTAGCTCTTATATCAGTTCTTTATGCAGCCGTCTCTCTGAAACAAGCTGTTCCTGTTCCTGTCTGTTTAACTAGCTAACATCTTCCAGGTGTTTGAATAAAGAGAATTTATGTTTAGCCAAGTTAGCGGTTATCAGAATCAGGCAGCTTTATTAATCTCAGGGGGAAATTGCTTAAACCTCACCTCATATTTCTTCTATCTTCTATCTTGGTCTGAACAACAG
>VUQH01056791.1:0-20773 GCA_015106775.1 Etroplus canarensis | reverse complement strand
ACAGCATCAAAACTGTCCTCTCAGGTCCTCAGTCCTCCAGAGTAGGAGTGTACCTGGATCACAGTGCAGGTATTCTGTCTTTCTACAGCGTCTCTGAAACCATGACTCTCCTCCACAGAGTCCAGACCACATTCACTCAGCCGCTCTATGCTGGACTTCGCCTTTGGGGAGATGGAGACACTGCAGAGTTGATTAAAGTGAAATAGTCAGAAGTCATTCAGGGACAGTTGGTTAAAATGTGTGTTTTAGTTTCCAGTTTCTTTGGTCTCCATCATTGTTGCTGAGAGCTCATTGTTGTGGCGTTTCTTCTCTGCACAGAGATCAGCTGTCAGTCACACTTTATGGCTGCTACTTTCACATCTTATCCTTTGTTGTCTAGTTAATGATTGACTTTGTTTGAAGAAAGAAATCAATAATTACATTGATGTGAAATATCTAACTGTGGAACATTGTTTCTCTGTGTTTGGCAGAAAGATTAAAAGCTTTTCTTGAACTGTGTAAAGGATTCAGATTTTATAGCGAGTCAGTCTTTTTGTTTTGTGTAAATCTTCTGTACTGGCAGGATTTTATTTTTTCTCGCTACGAAAACATGTTTTTGAATTATGTGGCCTGCCATGTTCTGAGTAACAGGAGCATTTATTTAAAAATCACATGAAAGAAAGGAGCTTGATTAATTAACAAAACAAAGTAAAATTAAAGAGCTTGGTAAGTAAAACTTTAAATAAATTACAAAAATGTAAAAATAAGTTAAAATTTGAATACAATTGAATATGACGAATATAGCACAATAAAGACATAATTGTAAAGTATCTGACTAAGTGTACTTGGTTACACTCCACTAACAGTTTTCATTTTAGTAATCAGACACCATATGTGAATAGTGAGGAGGTAGCAGTTCCAGATTCCTGCAGTTTAAAAGTTTAACCACCAGAGGGAGCCAGTATAGCTTTTATGAATTGAACATCAATGATCACAGAGAGGAGGAGGAGGGTCCGAGGGGCTCAGTTGCTGTAGTAACTGAATCTGCTGAAGCCAATAAGAGTTTCTCTTAATTAAATCACACTGATCTGTGAGTCCTCATCCACTTCAGTTTAAAGACCCACTCACATTTTTGATGCCTGACCTCACAGACCAAGCATATATTTTAATCTGTGTGTTTCCTATTTATGATTTTTTTTTCTTTGTCTTTTATTTGAAACCAGGTAAAATTTCTCTATTAATTAAAGGACTGTTCTGGTTTATTTCAACCTTGGTGCATTTCCCATTAATGTGACTTCCGTCACATCATGCACGCTTTGAATTTTCCACCTCCATTTTAGAAATCCTGGGAAATGAGGAGTATATTGAAAAAGAAGCAATTTCATTCTATTCAGTGCAATTTTATTTATAGATCACCAATTTACAACGAATGTCGCCTCAAGATGCTTTACACTGTAAGGTAAAGATCCTACAGGATTTGAGAGGAAACCCCAACAATCAGATGATCCCTTATGAACAAGCACTCGGTGACTGTGGGAAGGAAGAAATCCCTTTTAACAGGAAGAGACTTCCAGCAGAGCCAGGCTCCGAGAGGGGCAGCCATCTACCTTGACTGGTTGGCAGTGAGGTGAAAGAAAAGAGAAAGGAAAGAGAGAGCAAAGAGAGACACAGACTATGGGAGAGAGAAGACAGCATTTAGTAACATGCATCAGTAGCAAATAAATACATGCGGAATGAAAAATTAAGCCAACAACAGAATGGCAAAAACTGAAGTTCCTCTAGTGGCCTCTTGAGGCTGATTCCAAATGTGAGTCGATCTGCGACAATGTCAATGTTAAAATGTTCATCTTTACAGCAGAAATATTAATATTTGCAGCCTGTACAGAGAATAGTTTTGGCCTTTATGGATAGTTTCTCCTTTCATGACAACAGTACTCTGCTTTTCTCAAGGGCACCTCGGCATTGCTCAGGGGGTGAGCCTTCATTTGCTCCACCTTCACACATATCCAGGGTGAGGTCTTGAGCTAGCTGGTCTTGGATGACCTCTGGGTCCAGGTCCGGACAGGTCTTGAGCCGGCGATTCTCAGCAACCCTCCAGTTCCCAAACGAGTCCTCTGGCACACTGAGCCATTGCTGCCCTTATTTAGACATTCGCCTTACAATTGAAGGTCCCTAGTTCAAAAATGGCCTTGTGCCCCCACCTGGAGTCGAACCAGGTGGTAGCTTATATTTGGAGGTATTACTGTGTTCTTGGACCTCCCAGACCTTCCACGAGTAGCTGTGAGGCCCAGTACAGAGCACACTGGGCATCAGTGATACCTGTGCTGATTGGTCCCGTTGGAGAAAATTTATCTGATTTCAGGAGCAGGACCACACCCCAAACACTCCCCCTCTGGTCAATATGTCTTATGTCTATAAACACCTACTTGCCCCATTTTTACTCTGTTCCTCAACCTCTGAAAGATATCAGGGGATCTGCTAAACTCCCTTATTGATTCCCAATCAGTATTCTCTGTAGAATAAAATGGTCAGTGCTGAAACAATATGGTGCCAACTTAGAATTGGTTCCTTACATTTCCACCACAAAAAGACTGGCGGTGGTGTCCCAAAAAAAACCTGTTACCAGCACAAACCACAGAATTTCTGGGCCCAAAGTTAGAACCACTACAGGTAATGCCACCTTGGTTCTTAAACCTTTTGAAATGTGGGCTGGTTCTCAAAAGGCACCAAGTCAAAACTGACTGAATCATGGACCTTTTGGCTGCTCCCTTGTATTCTCCACCAAGGGGTCGCCACAGAGGATTAATCCGCATTGGTAATTTGGCAGAGGTTTTACGCCGGATGCCCCTCCTGACGCAACCCTCCATGGTGAGAGGGGCTTGTGTCCCCACCTGGGACACAAGCAAAACTGACTGAACCATAGTCAGCATAAATGTAGAGCTGCCTTAAACCTGCTTTCTTTTTGATGACCACCAGGGGGCAATCCTTGTGTTTGCAAAAAGACTTTGAGTCCTCTGGAAGTGTGAGAAAATGACCCTATGACCTGACCCTGGTAACCACTTTCCTGTTGAATTCATGGACTCAGTCCATTAAAAACTTCCTCATTCTAAGAGCAACAAAGGAGGATTAACCAGGGTATTGGCCAACGACATGTCAATCACAAGCTGTTAGCCAATGAGCATGCTGTTTCACAGTCAGAACCACCTTTCACTCATCACTTCCAGGTTTCAAAATGCCAAAACTTTGCGGGTTGATGTCACAGTGGCTGCCTCCATCTTTTTTACTGCCTGTGCCTGGCACAGGAACCATATTAGTAAAAACTGGGTGTCAGGAACCAGTTCCAAATGGTCCAATGCATCAGAACATTCTGTTTCCAAGCTTAATAAATTCCTTTCATTACTGCTGGCATGTTTTTTTCAGAACACCGCAGACTGAAACAATCGGAATGGATGTGACACACAGACACAGCACAGAATGGAGGAGATGGGCTGCAAAGTGGCTTGCAGTGTATAGACTGTGCAAGGTTTTCACTTTATTACTTCTAAACATTTGTTTTCAGTCTGACTGAAAAGAAACGATCCATTTAGCAAAAGCTACCGGCCTAACCAGCTGCACGTTCATTGTTTTAGGGCTAAATATTTTTGCTGGAGGGGCAGATCGGGTTGACTGGCTGCTATTTTCCCAACACTGATGCACTGCAACAGTTCATGAACTAGGCACAACACCGATTCCTGTTTATGGACGCAAATCTCCTCCCCTTATTTTGGTTCACCTGAATAGAGTCTCTATTTCCTGTGTTCACGTCCACGAAGGGTAAAATAGTTCACGTGTGGTAGCTGCAGGGGTTGAAAGTGACAAGACCTGTCCAGTCAAAGAGTAGCTAGCGTTTTCCTGACCGTTTCGCATTTTTGCACCACTTCAGAGGAATGACTGTGATTTATATTCATGGCATTTAAGGTGGTCAAGAACTGAAAGTCCTCACAAGTATAGAAACACAAATGTGTGTGTGCCTGTAAGCTATTAATGTGATTGCAGCAGGCAAACAAACATTGGGCTGGTTTCATCTCACTAAGAGCACCAGCACAGCTCTCTCTCTCTCTCTCTCCCCCCCTCTCCATGGGGGAGGTGGACAAAATAAAAGGAACACCTCACAGCATGATCGCAGTGAGTCACGCAGCTGCATGAGCCGCATTAGCCTGTGCTGGTGTTGTTTTGTCTGCCTATAGTGTGCTACAGTTTGTGCTTCCATGTGTGTGTGGCTTAGAAGGTGGTCAACACACACACATACAGCAGTGCTAGAGGCTGAACATACATAATCAATCAGCCCTCAGTTTGGTCTACAAAAATAAAATATGGGTTATACACACACACACACACACACAAACAGACAGACACAAGCCTGCTCCACAACTGATATCTATAGCTTCCTTGTGTGTGTGTGTGTGTGTGTGTGTGTGTGTGTGTGTGTGTGTGTGTGTGTGTGTGTGTGTGTGTGTGTGTGTGTGTGTGTGTGTGTGTGTGTGTGTGTGTGTGTGTGTGTGTGTGTGTGTGTGTGTGTTTGTGTGTGTGCATGTGTATGTGTGAGTATGTGTGTGAAATGCTATTCTACTTTCACATCTGTCTTCTTTCTGATGCCTTTCATTGAGCGCTTCGTTTAAAGAAACCTTTAGTACCTCATCTGTGTGTTTGAACTTTGTAAACATGTTTGTGCATGCTCAATATTTCCTTTAAATCTCTTTCAGTGCAGTGAATCCCATACAGTTTGTTGCCTGAATGTATGTGTGTGCTTGATATATTTATTGCTATGCATATGGAAGTGTGTGTGTGTGTGTGTGTGTGTGTGTGTGTGTTTTTTCTTTCCACTCTTTTAACCCCCATTTCCTCCAAAGCTCTCCTCATCCATTACTGAGTCATCTGGGGCAAAATTCAAAACTGTTATTACGCACACTATGCTGTTTTTAGCTTAGATGGATTATATGTATGAATGACCAGCTATTAGCATCCTTTTGCCTGTCCATTTTATACTGTATGATATGTTATTTGTGACTTTAGTGACTAAAAGAGACCAGAAGTCCTGCCTGATTTATAGAATTCTGCTCCACATGTCTAGCCTCCTTCTGATTTTTTACTTCAGTCAGTGACAAGCAGATATAACACTTCACAAAAAGGGCATATGACATTGTTATCATAAGATATGAACAAAAAAATTAGAACAGAAGCTTAAGGCTGGGATTTTGGGAATGTTTTAAACCCTTCAGTATCAATAATCAGCTATTTCCCTCAACCTTTTTGTGTGTGTGCGCACGTGCTCAGGCGCAGAACCCCTATCACAACGCTTCTCTGTTAGAGCAGAGTGGGTTGCATCGCATCACCCTGGGAACCTCCACCATCTCCTCTGTCAGCTCTGCCAGGTATCTGGACACAAATGCACACACGCTGCAATTTTTATCAACAAATTAAGAGTTATTTTGGAAAATGTGCACACCATAGCTGCCAAGTGGTTTAATTCCAAAAAATATAAGAACAATAAATTGATTCCTTTATAAAAAATATATAACTTGTCATTCAAATAGGAATGTGGCAAGTTTTGCTGATTCTCAAGTTTTGGATAAAGTTGCTTCAGGGAGGAAATTCCCTGACTGCTAAAAATCCTGTTGTTCATTTTATGGGTCAGTGGGGTAAAAATGAAGAAGACTGGATTGAACAGTGTACTGTACGACATGTAGAGCAACACTAATGTACTCTGAGAGTGGCTGTTAATGTCTTCATGGCTCAGTGATTGTCTTAATGTCTTAGTGTGTATGAACAGTGCACGCTAGTATGTATGTGTTTGTGTGGATGTTCTATTATTTTAATATGTATTGACCTGTTTTTGCATGCTGATTTTGCTTGTGTGTTGGGCCTGGCTTCACTTCTGCCTCCCTGTTAGAGAAAATCTTCTGGCTCGTCAGACTCTGGAACAAAACATTGTCCACACTGGAGCAACAGACCTGGATGTAGCCATGTTCCACAGAGATGGGGGTAAATATGCACAGCGTATCCACAAAAACTCAAACTGGAATGAGCAACTAACAGTAGTAACACATTCTCTATGCACCCTTATTACTTTCTCTGTATGCATTTAATTAAGGATCAAGCACATTTATCCATGAGGTAGAATAGTAGCAGCAATTCAATCTTTTTCCCACCTTCTTCGCATTCTCACTTCTCTCACTCCTCTTTTTTATCTTCTTTGTCCCTACTTCTCCGTCTTCTAACAGGTGAAGACTCAGACTCAGACTCCGATCTCTCCATGGAGGAGGAGCGCAGTCTCTCTATCCCTTCCTCTGAAAGTGAGGACAACGTCCGACTCCGTGGCCGCATCCAGCGCCGATTCAAGCGCTCCAATCATAGCGAGCGTCTCCTCACAGAACCCACCAACAACAGCACCAAAGGTAGAGAAGTTACCAAGTTTAGATTTCTTTCAGTTTTGGCAGTTTAAAAGTCAGTCATGAGAGAGTGTCTCATTAGGAGTATTGACAGTGATTGTACTTCTAACCCATCAAAATGTTCTGATAGAGAGTGCTGGGAAAAGTCATTTGTTAGTGCAAAACATTTGATTTCTTCATTGTTTTCTTCATTCTTTTGAAAGAATACTCCTCAGAAAATGATTTTAAGTTTGATTTATTCATCCCCTGCATTGCTCAAAGACGGGAAGTTGAGAGCGCCTTTGCAGAGTAAATTTAGTCAGGTTAATTTTACAGCAGTTACAAGGACACCAAGTCTGACCAGAATCAAGACAAAAACAAAGTATTCCATAATTTCAATAGAAAATTTCAAAACACTCCTACAGTTTAATTCACTAATCTGCAATAAATCCTAGTGCTCACAAAAAAGCTAAATTCACTTTTTGCATTTTATGTTCATGATTCTAGCCTCAAAGGTCTGTGAAATAGCATTTAAATAATCAGTACTGTAGAAGCAGCAAGAGGAAATGTCTGTTAGTAAATGTTAATCAATACTTTCCTTCTTCTGATACACAATAACAAGTATCTCATGTATAATATATGAGTTTTTGCTCTTCATAGTGTGTGATATAAATGTCATGCATGCACAGTTTCTGTGGAAGGTTTTACAATGGGAAAATGCCAAAAATGTGCAAATCAGTAAATCCATATAAGTAATCAATTTTTGGCTTTATAGGCCATTGGGATCACATGAACTCTATTCAGAGTAAAACCAGACCACAGCTGTCGTTTAATAGAAGAGAGCAATATCCAGATGGCCAGTACAATCCAATCAATACATCAGTGCAGTCAAACTGAAGGACCTGAAAGATTTGGGCTTTTTACTGAAAGGTCACAGTCTGAAGGCGTCCAATTCTTTGTGATAAAGCATTAACCCCTGCATCCCTGCAGTGTTCAAGGACTGTGCTTGAAATGTATGTAACTGAAGTGTGGAGTGGATGGCTGAGCAGGACAACAACACAAATACATTTTTTATAGCCTTTTACTATTGTTCTTTTGTTGCTCTTGTGAATGTTATAGCTGGAGGAAATAATGATTATTCAGTTTCTTAACAGTTTTAACAATGAATTATTTAATATTCTTTGGTTCCACTCTCTTGAACTTGAAGATTGATAAATGAGAAAACATGACACGTTTGGCCCAGAAGAGATTAATTGAAAAAAATACAAGATACATTAATTGATGGTAGCAGGAATCTTGACTTACAGCAGAAATTCAATTTCCCACTGTCACCACTGTTAAAATCTTTACAAAATGTGGTTCCAGTTTACATGGATTAGTGTTCAGGGTTGATTTTGCCACACAGATCCCACAAAAGAAACCTTTCAGAGGAATGATGTCTAATTTTTCCTGTATCAGTTTGTACATGAATTCATAGTTCATTTGCAGTAGTCTGAAAATGGCCTATTTACTTTTAACTAGGCTTAGCTGTTATTAGCTAATGAACATATGCTCTTTGTATGCTATTAGTTGCAGACATCTGTTTTTGTGTTCTTGACACATTAAAATGTGGTTTTTCCACAGTTGTTGTTTATTGGCTATAATAAAAAAAAATAGATATTTTAGGGATGCCAACAATAATAGAGATTTAGCCCACTTTCCCGAAAGGTCTCTTTTTTTCATTTACTCCTCGCTACTTAATGACCAGACTTGAGGGCGTGTGTGCTGGAAAAATTAAATTTCCATGTTATTAAACTTAATGTTAATTTTGTCAGTAACCAGAAAGTGTTTGGTTTGTTCTGTGTGTGACAGACCTGGACGGCAATGACCTTTTGTCCTACTGGCCAGCTTTAGAAGAGTGTGAGACACGCACTCTGCAGAAGTGGGGCTCAGAGCGCCCCCTGGGGGCAGATTTCAGCAAGGACGCCGCAAATAACAACCAGCTGGACGCAGCGCTCACCAGTGGAGATGAGAACGGCCTCACCCAGCCTCACAGGCACCGCAAGGGTGAGAGAGACACATAGATGCAAATAAACACAATCTGAAGGGTGCATGGATACTTTATAATTTGCTTTTATTTTATATTGATTTATAAATGCTCATAAATTACATTTTAAACACATTCCTACAAGGTACAAATGACACTGCAAAATCATGATTACAAATTCTGAAACAATGTAATGCAATGTAATTTCACTTTTTTTTTAAATTTTATCATGATTGTAAATGTCTCCTTGGCAAAAGGCCATTGATTGTCAATGAGATTGTGCCATTTAGATATCAATGTCTGGTATGAGTATTCTAAATCTATTATTTTCTTCATCATATTATCTAATGAGTGTCTCCAGACATCCTGTCTGAGTAATGCAGTGCGGTCATCAGAATGAAAATGGAACATTTTGCCAAGAGGAAGATGGAATAGATGTCAGCTGCATGGGCTGAGTCAGCGAAGCATCATTTAAACAGCAGTTCAATAACTGAGAATTTATCTGCTGTTTGTGCAGTATGGCTTATATACAGGTTACAACTTCCAGGTGATCCAGAGATACCTCCACTTTTAAGCATAAGAATGGAGAGTTAACTCTCAGATATCATTGCTTTTATTCAGGCCTTTACTTTAAGAATTCATGCTACTTTTCTTGTTTCTTTAGTGTTGTGATGTTCAAACTTACAAATTCACAGTTATCATGTCATGATTTACATTTTGATATCCACATGTGCATTAAATACAGAAATTTTTGTGTCCTCACACAACATGCCAAGGCCAAGTGAACCAAGTGGTCCCTATGACTATACATGTGAGTGTTGTAATTCAGCTATGGTCTAAATCTGACCCAAAAAGTATGGGTGATAATTTCATATGACATATACAGGGCAATGTACATGCTTAGTATATAGTGCATACACATATAAACACAAATAAAATTGGCATGAGCACATGTACACACAAAGGCACGCGAATAGATGCACTGAGAGTGAGTGAGTAAGAAAAAGAAATGAACACAGATTTGGAAATCACTCCAGTAGCCTGAAAGCACGAGTGACATTTTAGGGAGGGAACTGGCACAAAAGACACATATACATGCATACACCCACAAATGAACACCCACATACATATATAGATAGTGGCTCAAAGCAAGAAATCCTACTTTTGGTATAAGTAATAGTGGTGTGAGTCATTTTACATTTTTATTCCTTCAGATAACTCCACAGTCCTCACCAAGATCCAACATGGTATTTTAATACTGATTAAAAAATGCCATAAGTACATACTGCATCTCTCCTGCTTTTTAAGGGTGTCTCTTCACTTGCTCATATGACTTCTTCGTCTTCATCCCCTTCTTCTCTTATTACAAGCCTTCTGCAACCTAAATGCTTGAACTTACTTTGCAAGGCAGCTTAAATCTTTTACAATAGTTTAAAGCAGCATAAAATCACTAGACTATCCATCTTGCCAGGTTTACCATGCACTTGAAGCTGAGTCAAGTCAAGTCAAGTCAAGTCAGATTTATTTATATAGCACATTTAAAAACAACAGCTGTTGATGAAAGTGCTGTGCAACCATAAAAATCATCAGTCATGGGCAATAAGGTCACAGCTACAGACATTCTATAGGTCTGGCAATAGACTGATGGTTAATCCAATCACCTCCCACATATTTTTCGAAAGTGACTGCCTGTGGGTACCTATTATCTGCAAATTTGCTTGAAGAGACAAGGCTACGTAGCTAGCTGCACTTGCTGCTTACCAGCTTTCAGACATTCTTAGATGGTTTGTTCTTCCTCTTTAAGTCTTGAATATTGTAATGTGACTGACGATAACCAGTGACTGTGATAGATAGTTCATCCAATAACTTCATGAAATCTTATGTCTTCTGCAGATTTCTCTGTCTTTCTCTATTTCTACCACTTATGTCCTCCTCATTTCTTCTTATATTTTTATTTTCTTGTCCCAGGTATCCTGAAGAACCGTCTTGGCTGTCCTCCAGCACTCCAGGGTCTTTCCAGTATGGGCAGGGTCCCCAGTGAGCTCAACTGGTACCGAACCTCTACTCTTGGCCACCGAGGCGTTCCTGCTGCTTCATATGGTCGTATGTACTCTGCCACAGCTGGTGCCAGTGGAGGTTCTGGCTCTCTCTCCCAGCCAGCTTCCCGCTACTCCTCCAGGGAGCACCTGGACTCGCTTGCTCGGAGGCAGCTGTCCAGGGATCCACTGGGGAGGCAGACGGTTGGGGGATCAAGGGACCGGTTGGACTCTCGGGGTTCCAGAGACAACCTGGATCTCTTACCCAGAAGGAGAGAGCTGGGGCTAGGGCAGGGTTCGGTGTTAGGGGGCCTAGATCATCAGCGAGTCTCATTATCCAGGGAGAACTTGACAGGATCCAGGGACAGACTGGACAACCACCATGCAAGCACCTTCCACGGTTCCAGGGAGGACATAAGTGGAAATGGAGGAGCTGTCGGAGCTGGGATGGAGGGGTACCTCAGCGGATCAAGGTCACAGCTGAATACACTGACTCGGCGGCAGGCCTCATCCCGGGAGCACCTAGGAGGAGCACTTGTGAGCAGTAGATCAAGGGAGCACCTCGACACCAATGGAGTGGGAGCCCAGGCTCAACCTTGTCGGGAGTGGCTCCGCACTCTGCCTCCCCGCCAGCCCTCACACTCTGACCAGCCTCCCTCCTCCTCTCCTCCTCCCCCGATATCCGAGGAGCCCCAGCAAGAGCACCTACCGCCTTCAGCTCATGCCAGAGGACGACTGGACTCAGCACCTTCATGTAGGTTTCCCAGTCAGACCATCCCCCAGGTCCCAGGTTCCAATCCAAACCCCTTGGCTCGACAACCATCCAGTGAACACCTGGATATTCTTTCTTCCATCTTGGCATCTTTTAATTCCTCTGTCCTCACTCCTCCCCCTGCTGCCTCTAACCCTGGTCCTAACGGCGCTGTCCATGGACCTTCCCCCTCCCCGTCCCAGTCTGCCACCTCCCATAGCATATCTGAAGTCTCCCCTGACTCAGAGTAAGTTTTTTATGGAAAATTCTGGCTTGCATCTTCTTCTCCCTCTTCATGCCCTTGTCATATTTGACATTTTAATTTTTTCTATCTTTAGTTTATGTTTATCTCAACTTTCCTGAAGTTCCTCAGCAGTCTTCCTACTTTTCAGCTTTTTTAATCATCTTCTATCATGTTCTGTTTTCCAGTCCCCCCCTCCCTCTGTCTTTGTCCTTTTGCCTCTGAAACTCATTTCCATTTCATTTCAGTGTTTTCACTGTGAACTTGAATTTACAGTTGGTGAAGCATTTGTTGTCTAAACTCACTGATGACTCATTTTCCTTTCCTTCACCTTAGAGCCAACAGAAGTGAAGGACAGTCTTGATGACAGCCTCCATGTCCCTTAATGTATTGCAACAGTTCTGGGGCCACACAGAACATGCTCAAAGGTCATTGATGGACCTGAAATAACCTGGAATATCGCAGGACAAGAAACAAAACTGGGACAGAGGAAACGCAGAGCTAAAAAGATAGAGAGAACATCCACTGACAATACTGATTCAAGAGAAACTTCGTGGGCGGTTGTACTGTATAAATTGTTTTTTGTTTGTTTGTTTGTTTTTGTTTTTTTAAGTCTCACCGCCTAAAGTAAACTATGATGGTTCAATGGACAATGAGTCAACCACTTCTACTACCTAAAAACTGTTGAAGACAAACAAACTCCTCAGATTTCAGACACAAGCGTTAGCCTGAAGCAAACAAGATCCATCAAAATGAAAAAAAAGAAACTGTAAATAACATTTTTATACATTTTGTATCTTTTTCATTAGAGATGAAGAAGAAATCTCTTGTGATGTTTCTTTTTTTTATGACTGTGCCCATGTGAGGTTGTGAGTGAGGTTGGTGTGAGTGCAGTCTTGTCTGTTGCTGAGGGGGAGATATTCCCCACAAAGAAAAAAACTCCCAAAATTTCACCCTGAAAAAGGTTTTCCTTAGAAACTTTTCCTCACATCCATCAACTTTATGTATAGTGACAGGGGTCCGGCAATAGAATCAAATGAGATTATAAAAACCGCAAGATGTGGTTGAAGGGAAAATATCAAAGTATGAGGAAGTGATTGTAAATAGAGGAAGGAATTATTTTAAGAGATTTGATGGAGCAAGATGATTGTGCAGACAAAGATTGAAGTTGGTGGTTCAACTGTTAAAAAGCTCAGTCCCAAGTGTCAACGTATCAGCTCTTTCGGGAGATTGTGCTGTTTTGTGATCCACTGTATATGAATGTGACCTTGTCATCTATCTGTGTATCTTTGTGCCTGGTGCTGTCTGAACCAGACCATATCAGTCCACTGATATTACAAGACCATATCTTAAGTGTTCTGGAGACCTGCTGGGTGAAGGCTGATACCTCTGTCTGCCTCTCTGGATGAGGCTGTATCATGTAACAACTGCTGAAAGCCCCTCAAAGTTTCTTGCACTTTGATGCATCTCGACTCAACCTGCCTCAAGGGACGACACAGGAGTAGCTGAATCTCTCCGGCATCATCCAGGAGACTCGTTCATAAAAGCTTCTCATGCAGAAGTTCTGTGCAAAACTAAGCCAAAGGGACTTAAAATCTGAATGAAACACTGATATTCTGCTGTTTTCTCTGATGGTAATGATGTGTGCAGGGTGTGAAAGCTATAGCTGTAGTTGTTTAAATCATGATATTCTTAAGTAATTGTGCCAGTGAACGAAGTCTAGAGTGAAAATCTGTTTCTTTTCATGAGGCCTTAGATCAGCACTACAACATAACCCACTGGTATTTTATCTGGCTGCATATCGTATAAGCAAGTGGATTCTAATGTGGGAAGAGGGCAGAAAAGAGTCACATCATAATGTGCTTGGATATTTATTTGGAAACATGAAAGCAGTCCTGCAGTACATTCACAGCACGGCGCCAATCTGAATATTTAATTTGCTTAAGAGAATCCTTTATAAATGAGAAATTCTACAGAAAAGGGGTTCCTACTTCAAATCTACACATAGTGAGAAACATCCAGCATGAGCTGATAAAGTGTTTACCTTCAGAACACATTAAAACAGACATTTATTCTCATTTAGAGGGTTATGCAAAGATGAGGTATCTTTCAAGATCTAGCAAAGCTTCTGCAGGATATTGCAGAGAGGAGAGGAAAGGAGATGTCAGCTGTGTCAGTGCTAAGAGCCTCTAAGTGGTTTTGAGATGCAGGTCTCTCCATCAGCAGCTGCACCTTTATCACAACTGCTGGAGGAAGCCCTGAGCTCAGGCCTTAAGGTAACAGCAGACAGGCATTTTCAGCGATGGAGACAGTTTCTGCCAACCCTTCAGGGGGAGGAAGGAATTGTGGATAATTTTTTCTAAAGCAAAATACAGTAGGTTGTAAAAAATGAAGGCAAAATGGGAGTTCTGTGTTGCCAACATATGTTGTCTGTGTCCTTGAGAAAAGTGCATTGTGACAGTCAAAAGTGAATACAAACCAGACGACTGAAACACTCCCCAGCGGACAAGAATAAAACAGAGGATACAAAACCTGACAAGGTTGCAAGCAGAACAAATTGGGTCAGAAAACATGACTGCAAAAATGTAACCGCAGGAAGGAAGGCGTGGATGTTACTCATCACTGACAGGAAAAAAAAAAACAGAAGCAGATGGAAATGCTCATAGTGAAAAATACACATGCCTCACAAATAAGTGAATATCTTCCTGCTTTGACCGCTGCTCTGTCAGTCCCGTGTCCCTGAGACATGATAAGTAAACCTATTTGTGACAGTATTATTGCCAAAAAATACTCCTGAGTGTGGAGGAACACCACCTGCTAGCCGAATAGTACACCTGAAAAGGAAAAAAAAATCCTATTTTTTTTCTCCATTTATATTTTTCTTCAGCTTTTCCTTTAACTTTGAAAGACGTGAGATTTATTTTATTTATTGATAATTTATTGACACGGTATCGGTGATTTATTTTTGACATTTGAATGAGTGTTTATTGTTGAGGAAGTATGTGTTTTGTGTGAGTGTGTGTGCGTGTGCAAATGCTCTTTTTTTCGTATGTAATGCTTCTTATTATCTGAGTCTCACGACAACAAATCCACAAATAGAGGACAAGAAGAGAGAGAAATCTGAGTATAAAAATTGTATTTACACCTGGAATTAAAATCTGAAGAGTGCTTGAACTGGATTTGTTATTCAATCTTGAAGGTAAAACATTAAAACATCTTAAAAGACAAACATAAATTTCAGTATCATGTGGGTGTATTTTTTCATATCTAAACATATCCAGACCCAAAGTTGAATACTGGGTGTAAATATTGCAGTTATCTCCCAAATCAGAGCATTGTTTCCTACCTGCTTTTCATTTAATACAAAGCTGGAGCTTCACAAGCACAAACTCAGATCAGCTGTCAGTAATGGTGAAATAACAGAGAGCTCTAACTTCAGGTTTAACATAGTTTGGACCAATAGGAGCCACACAAGTGAGGGCACAGGAAAACAAACAAAGCAAACAAAAAACCATGAACAGCAAAAAAGGGGATTAGAGACAGAAGGAAAGAAAGAGCGAGAGGAAGAGGAATGATGAGAGATTGTCTTTGTTAGCTTGTGTGTTCGTTATTGGATGCCTTCTGTCTTGCAGTCTGGATGGAAACAGCTGTTCCCCTGTTACCGCGGAAACAAGAGAAATGTTGGACATTAAAAAAAATGACTTATTCCTACACGGCTCTGTGTGTTTTTGATTATTCTGACTGGGAGACACAAAGAGGTTTGCTGTTTCATATTCATGCCAACAGACATTTTCAGGTGTGAAAAAGTGAGCAGAAGAAATATCCTGTGACAGGGGGACATGTTTTTCTAGAAGACTCTCTCTTCAACTTGTGTTGACTTGCAAAGCACTCTGTCACACTCAGGGACATCAGAGAAGCGCAGAGATGTTCAGCTGCCACATTGAGACATTCAGCTCAATAGACAGGATAGCATCAGTGCTTGCATAAAACTTAAATTTAAACCTCCAGAGGCTACAGCAAGAACTGATCGATGTTCAAGTTAGATTTTTAATACCACCACTTGGTCACAGCCAGATTCATTAGACACTAGTTTTGCAGCATTTGGCTGAATCTGAGCAGAGTATAGCTCTGTACACTTAAGAATTCATCCTGCTACTTGTATCAGCATTCACATCATCAATAAACACTAGTGACCCAGCTCCACTGGCAGCCATACATACCCATGCCATTAACATTGCCTCCACTGTGTTGAGCAGATGATGCGGTATGCTTTAGATCAGGAGCTTTTCCTTTCCTTCTCCATACTTTTCTCTTCCCATCATTCTGACAAAATCTAATCTGGCCTTCCTGTTCGTAGGTGTAACCAGTGGTTTGCACCTTCTTGTAAACCCTCTGTATTTACATTCATGAATCACCGCTTGATTGGATAGTTTAACAATGACACATCTACCTCTTTGAGCGTGATGGCTTGGCTAGATGTTGTGAAGAGGTTTTTCTTAATCAAAGAAATAATTCTGCCATCATCCACTTAGGTTTATTTGGTTTTTCAGCCTATTAATGACCTCCTTCACTTACATCAATATTTATTTGGACCTCATATTGATAGTTTCAGTTCAACATCTGCAATCAACTCCATATCTCTCATCTGCTTAATTTGTAAAAAAAAAACACAGAGGAAACAGACCTCACCTTTCCATGACACTACTTGTCACTCAATTGTCCACTTAATTTTGAGCCTCTGAAAATGGGGGACTATGCAAAAAATGGCTATAATTCCCAAACATTTGATGCAATTCTTTTGTCAAACACCTTGTAATAAAGCTGAAAGTCTGCACTTCAATCACATCTTGACCATTTCATTTAAAATCCACAGTGATGGTGTACAGAGGCAACATCACAAGAAAATGTGTCAATGTCCAAAAATTCATGGACCTAACTTTACAGCAGTAAATATAAAAATATTTGCTCTAAAACTTAGGACCCAAAGGAAAAAAGTGAAATTTTTTAGAATATGCTGCAAAGATCAATAGCACATGCATGTCTCTGTGTTACAGGAAAACCTATTCATCAATTCATCCAAGCGTCTGAATTCTTAAAAAAAATAACAGCCGCATTTGGCGTTTTGATGATTGTCAGGAACGCCTTATTTCATTGCAGATACGCTATCAGCACTTCATAACATTCAGGAACCCTATGATTCCTATATAGAAGCATCTGTATTTAACATATGGGCATGGTTTTGGATAGAGCCGTTAAATTTAATGAAAGGAAACTAAATGCTTCAAAAATAATGTAAACAATAGCACGCTTCCAAGTCAGTGGTCACAGTTTTACTAAAGGCTTTTTCCTCTTTTTACACTTGCCCTGTGCACAAAGGGACCCCTATGAAGAAATGTGGCAATTTCAATTGTGGATGACGTTGACTGACTTGAACCTTTAACCCCACCAAAGTCCTTCAGCCTTATCGCCCCATTATCAGTGCTGAAGTCTTTATTGAGGCTAAATGAGAGCAAATTCCAATAGTCATGTTTTAATGTACATATGCATGTTTATATATTTTAATCTTCAGTTTCTGCCTTTTAGCTTATATTTATTTATATATAACTGAGCTTCTCTAAAGTATACTGATTCTGATTTAAGCATAAGCTATTGCAGCAGCATGCTACAGGTCCATGATTTCAAAAGGAGATACACAACAATCACAGGTGTCCACATACATCAATGTTGTGTATAATTCTCACACTTATTTATTCAGCCAACTGTAAGGTAGTACCGAAAACTGACATTTACTTACAAATTAAAAACAAAGTTGAAGCATACACACTCATGTTAGCATGCAATAAAAAAGTCTGTTCAAAGATTGTCCTTTTTGGAATGTCATTTCTTTATCTGTAGCATGAGTAATCTCAGTACATTCGTTAAAATAACCTAGAATAAGCTTTGACCTTTGAAAACCATATTGCATTAAAACAATCAATGATCATTGATTTTGTATACTAGGGCTAAATAATGATAGATGACAGATTGAAAAGGGGTGTCCTTTTTTAAATTCAACCTTTTTATACTTCATATCAGTAAGACTAAAAGTAACATTACAGTTATTTGTTTTCTGTAACACTGATGTGTAGATTTATCAGATTAGTTACAAATATTTTAAATGTTTCTCTAACTAGGCCATGTGTGAGAATGTTTTTAGAGACAAAGATGGCCATCACATTGCAGAGGGATCAGTTGGTATGACTGTTACTATATACAGTAACTTAGTAACAGTAGTCGTTGTGGAAACATTTCAGCAGCAAAGTTTAAATGTTTAAAAAATAGTGACAGTTTCATGGAATATAGACCAAACACTACAAGAATGAAACAAGCGCTCATAAAAACAGAAATATTAAAGCCCATCAACCGCTCAGATCAGAGGTCTTCTCTGCTTCATCGCTGCTGCTTGAGGAAGATGGCGGCACATCCTCACCCATCCTCTTTAGCTTGGCCTTGTAGTAGGCCTTCTTCATCCTGAAGGCCTTCTCCTTCTGCCGGGCTGCTCTCCTCTTCTCCCTTACCAGCTCCTGCTCCCACGCCAGCACCTTCATCCTGTTCTCCCACTCCAGGATCTTCATCTGCTGCTGCTGCTCCAGAGCCTCTGATCTCTGCTGGTGCTCCAGTCTCGACAGATCTGCAGAGTCGTGTTGAGCCGGTCGGCGGCCAGCGTCTTCTGTATTGCTGCCTGATGGTTGGAGACGCTGGCTGATGAGCCTAGAGGTGCCTGTGAGGTCAGAAATTAAAATCTTTATTTGGGTGAACATTCTTGTTCAGGGGTCTGTATGACAAAGCAAGATTTGAGGTTAGTGAGGTAATGTCAGAGTTACTGGACTTTACTTGTTACTGAGGTCTATTTAACACCAGGGTTACAGTTAAAGCATGAGGCAACTGAAAACAAAAAACAAAACAAAAAACAACTGTAATTCAAGTCATATCTACCAATGTCTTAATGATGGGGCACCAATGCTGATAAGTCTGCAGTTTTCCCGGCTTTTAGCTTGGAATTTTTTTTCACACTTTTTCAGGATAATATTTTGCCCAACTTTTAAGAAATATGCTGCTCTGTACTTCAGTCCATGTTTTCATGTGATGTCAGCACTGTTGTGCTTATAGTAAGATTCAGAATGTCTGATTCTACTTATTAAATTAATATGCACCCATATGTAAAGACACAAAAAATATATACACTTTAAATTATAGTCATATTATACACACACACACACACACACACACACACACACACACACACACACACAATTTATGTAAATTTACCTCTGATGTAAAATCCACTGTGGTGGTGTACAAACAATCAATATATGACCCCCCTTTGATGTTTCACCCCTTTTGTTGCTTTAATAAATTCAATCATGGACAATATAATCTGGCCTTTCTGACAAGAATTTGCAAAAAAAAACCCAAAAAACAAAACACTTCTTTCATGTCAAAGTGAAAATAGAGTTTTACAAATTGATGTGAACTAATTAAAAAAAAAGATTAAAATAAATTTTTGCTTAAATATTCACCCCCTTTAGATCAGCATTTAGTAGCTGCACCTTTGGCTGTAATCACAGCACTAAATCTGGGTGGCTATGGCTCAATCAGACTGGCACATCTGGACACTGCAGTTTTTTTTTTTCATTCTTCCTTGGAAAACAGCTCAAGCTGGGACAACTGACTGATGAGCGGTTCCATGGCCATGTGAGGCCTGTTCCCTTGCCATTTTATTACAAATCAGGCACATAAATGACCTGTAGTTGATTCAAAGTGTTTAGCTTGCATTTGGTAGCATTTCACTGAAACACTTGATATGAGGTCCAAAGAGATATTAATGCAAGTGAAGGAGGCCATTGTTAGGCAGAAAACCTAAAAAAATACCTATTAGAGAGAGCACAAATTTTAAGAGTGGTCAAATTAACAATCTGGAACATTCTGGCCAGCTCAGCAACACCAAAAGACCTGGAAGACCACAGAAGACAACTATCAAAAAATTCTTTTTTGGTTCATGGTTAAGAAAAATCCCTTCACAACGGCTAGTCAAGTCAAGAACACTCATGAGAAGGTACTGTATCATTGTCAAAGTCTACAATCAAGAAATGCTTTTATAAATCTAAATGCACAAGATTTACAACAAGACCAATGGAACCAGATCACTAGTGGTTATTGATGTTTTGACTGCTGATCGAAGTAGCTGGATGAATTCTAAAGTGCACAGTGATGCACTCTGCTCAGATTCAGCCAAATACTGCAAAACTGATCAGGCAGTGTTTCACATTGCAAATGGATAATGTGCCAAAGTATACTGCAAAACCAACCCAAGAGTTTCTCAAGGCAAAGAAATGGGATATTCTTCAATGGCCAAGTCAGTCACCCAATCTCAACCAAACAGAGCAGCTTTTCAGTTACTGAAGACAAAACTGAAGGCAGAGAGATTTCTGCCTTTACTACAACTACAGTAAAGGCAGAAATCCCCTTTTAGTGTACAGAGGAGAAATGGCCCTAACTGTAGTTCACATAGGACACATCTGTGACATGTTATGATTAAGTTAAATTAAATTAGTACCCCCCACTATGAAATTCAAAGTTTTCTTAAAAATTTTCCCAAGTGCTTTTTTAACATAGCATTTCTAAACTTTTCATATTTTACATTTTATTTTGGATGCTTACATCATTTTCTGTACACAGAAACAAAAACCAAAAACTACCAGAGTCATAATTATTAGCCCTTTTACAAACTGACCTTTTTGTTGAGCCATAGCACAAACCACTGTTATGCAATGATGTGCTTTAATTTTGTAATGTTCAAAGCTTGTAAAAATCAAATTAAAACTTAGTGAATCCTCCAATGTACACACAGTACAAAAACTTGAATAAGAGTTTGAGCTGTCACAACAACATAAATCAGTTTAGATTTGAGAAAAAGTTATTGATGCTCACAAAGCAGAAAAATGATATAAACAAAGCTATCATAGCATTTCAAAGTAAACCAGCCACAGGGGCCCACAAGCCAGTGTAGTCCTAGTGCCGGTCCCAAGCCCGGGTAAATGGTGAGGGTTGCGTCAGGAAGGGCATCCGGCGTAAAAACTTTGCCAAATCAAATATGCGGATTCATAACATGACTTCCATACCGGATCGGTCGCGGCCCGGGTTAACAACGACCGCCTCCGGTGCCGTTAGCCAACAGGGTGCCGGTGGAAACTAAGCTACTGTTGGCCGAAGACCAAGGAGGGGGAGAGGGGGAAAGCGTGTTAGGAGGCAGAGAGAGAGAAGGAAAGGTAGGAGGGTGGAGGTAAGAGTAGG